>JAPXVT010000030.1:2358986-2369125 GCA_029823135.1 Acanthurus reversus | reverse complement strand
TAACATTGCCATGCCACATGGACTTGACCTTTTTTGGGGGGGGGGGGTTGTGCCTTTTATTAGGACAGGACAGCTGAAGAGTGGACAGGAAACAGGGGAGAAAGAGGGGGAATGACGCGCAACAAAGGGCCACAGGTAGAATCGAACCCGGGTCCGCTGCGACGAGGACATAGCCTCTGCATATGGGGCGCCTGCTTTGCCGACTGAGCCACCGGGCACCCCGATCTATTTTCTTTTTTAAAAAATCACAGGCTGCACATTATGGGATCATTATTATAATTATTTTAAATCAGTTTACCTTTTGTTTCATCATCATAATCATAATTTCCATTTTTGTTCAAATAGGAATATCACAATGTCACACGTGTTTGTCATATATTTGTGGAAAAAGCAAAAGAATAGTGCAATGCAAGAAAGGAACTGAATCTTTTTTAGACCCCTCACAGTGAAAATGGGAAACTTGACAAAATGGTGTAAAACCAGTTGCTCTGTTTTGAGACTTGAGTGCTGGAATATTCAGGCCCTGTAACAAAAATTACAAAAAAAGGAAAAAAAGAAAAAAGAAAAGAAAAAGAAAAAAAGTTTCTTAAAAGGACAAAAGGACAACCTTTCCTACTTCTAGTTACAAATACACCCACTAATCTTTTACAAACCCCTTAGGTTTTTTTTCTTTTTTTCTTTTTTTAAATTTAAAAATCAGAAAGGTGAAACTTCTCCCACGTGTATGTCAGCTCTCTCTTTCTATGAACCAGTTTTGTGGACAAAAAAGAAACAGCAGCATCCACATTTTAAATTGTGTCACTGTAATTAGAAACATGTCACACTGCCTCATAATGCCTTCATGTGTTGTTTTGATCACTCATCACTCATTTCATACTGGGGTCAGTGACTGAATCACATTGCATAACATGCTTTAACATGAAAAGCAAATTGAGGAAATTCCTGCAGGAACTATCCGAGGATGCTGGAAAAATAGTTATTGGAGAAGAAACCCTGATTACCTCCTGCTGCGTGATGACGGTAATGCCAGTGGTTTCGGTCCAGGCTGATCAGTGAGGAGTCATTCATTAAACAGCAAACTCCAGAGATAGCGCCTTATCAGCCAGTTTATGGGAAATCCATCCAAACTTCCTTGTCTGACTTTCCAAAGTTATTGCAAACATTAATGTCATCATCCTGCTGTTTTCAATGAGTCAAGACATTTTGAGAAGATAGTATTTTATGGACTTCGAAGCAATGCTCCACACAGAGAAGAAATACACGGAGAGCTGTGAGAAGCCTCTCGTGTCAACAGGGTTAGGTTGCGCATCACAAGTACAAAAGTATTTTTAAATAAATGAATACTTCTCATGTTCCTTTTTTAAAACAGTACTTCTTCTCTTTACCCTAGCAGCTTGTTTGTGAGCCATTAATCTTCCTTTTCCCTCACTACATTTGCCCAATACCTCTTTTACAACTAATCTGCTCTAAATGTAGGGACTGAGTGTGGGAGGGGAGAACATAGGGCCAAGTTGCAGCTGTCCTGAAGAAAAACAAACACCAGCTGCCTTTTGATGATGTTATGATGATGAAGGAGCAAAACTCAGAACACAAGGCAGCTTCCTGCGACAACAGCTGGCAGCATCTGGCCACACTTTCTATACCAAAAATTAAAAAGAAATCAGATACATAATGAAATGTTTGGTGTGCCTCCTAAAAACACTACAGTCTAAACTTTTAAAGCCTCCTCCTCTAACTACCGCAAGCACATTAAAGGCTGAAGACCGAAAATGTGGTTAGCGTTAACGGTAACATCAGTCTCTGACGTTATATTAATGATATCATTTATCTGGCACAGCAGCTGTTGTGTTGTAAATTAAAAATGAAAAATAATTACAAATAATTTCAAATCAATATCAAAATCAAAGTAACTTGTACCTCATGTCATTTGTTAACTAGGTACTTTTCAACTTTTTTCCTCAAATGATAATTTTTCTTTTAGTAAGTGTAAATGTACCTTTACTTGAGTGTGGATTTTCAGTACCCTGCCCACAACTGCCTGCCGCAAAGACTTTAAGGCAGGTAATTTACAACCAGCACGCTGGGATCAGTTATTATAATTATTTTATTATCTTATTTATACATATATATATTTATATATATATATATTTAACAGCTTCAATAGTAATCAAAGTCTGAGTAAATACAAAAATCGGAAAACAGAAAAAAGAGATAGAGGTTTTTTAGACATCAAAAGGAGAAGTATTAGATATATTAAATATGTATGAAACTATTTCTGTAAAGGAATATACATAAAAATATTGTTTATTATTCACAATTTTATTTTAGCCTTTCCTTTTTGAGAGAGGCAACAAGCGGAACCCTAAAAGAGCAAATAATGTGTTTGCCTCCAGGTTTGCTCTGTGGTTTATTTTCATCTACATGCCAATTTTATCTGCCTTAATCTGATAAAAGTGTTTTTAGTGAGTGTGACTGAGTGCTGAAATTGCATGTAGATTGTAATTTTATTTGTGTAGATTCACTGAAGCATCACTGTGATGATGCTTTTCCAGATGAGAGTCCGTAAATTACTATATGAGAGTTTCATTTTTCTGGGTTTAATCTCATGTATTTTAAAACCTAATTTACCGTCAGCATGACCATGGTTTTTCAGTCTGACTCTTTGTCCCTGTTTGGGTGCTTGGGGCAGAGTGGGTGGTGCTGTTTTCTTTTCTCTCCACTTTGTGTCCTCTTGTCACCCCCTAGTGGCTGCTGCTCATTGTTGCAGCGGTGGACAAGAACTGGGTCCTTGTTTGGAGACGTTTTCTTCAACAACAGCCGCTGCAGCATCTGTTTGTCAGACCGCTCCCGTCGGAAATCATCCTCATAAACCTTCAGCTGCAGCGATGTCAGAAGCACAAACAGTAAAATTAGAAAGAAAGGAAAAAAACCAAACAAACAAAACAAACAAAAAAACTAGCTCGCAGCAGCAAACATATCATTCGGAAATTCTAAAAGAGGCTCAAGGGGGATTGATTCCCGCATTTTGTTCGAAAAGGTTAATTTAAATGTGTGGAGAGGAGGTGAAGCTGTGAGAATATCTCATCAAGGCTTTTAAAATGTTTATTTTAGATCATATAGTTACCACAGTTTAAACTGCTACTGTGCTCCCATTACATATTTAATCTGTACTTTCAATCCAACAAGGCGATTAAGGGTCTAGTTTGACAATATTAGCAAAATAATCACAGCACTGCATGACTCCTGAGTTGCCTAAGCACATCATTGTTTCTGTAATTGTGAATTTGAATGTGATTGTCTGTGTGACTGTGTACTTTTGCATGTGACTGGGTGCATGTGAACAGATGATTTAAACACTACCTGCTCCTGCAGCAGTGCCACCTGTTGGCGCATCTCCTCTCTCTTCTTCCTCAGCTTGCGGTTCTCCTGCAGTGTGTGCTTGTGGTCGTTATGCTCTGTCTCGTATTCTGCTTCATAAATCTGGGTCTGCAGACAGAAGACATCAATGTGACAGAGAACTAATATCAAGGCCACATCTTGTGATCTGCAGATAGTTCTTATTAAGCTTTGAACACATTTGACTGTAGCACAGAGCCACCACTTGGTGGAGCAGTTCACCATCTAATTTAAGTTAAAGCATTAAGCAAATCTTCCCCTGGCAACAGTGAGTTGACATCAGTTCTGCTCTCATCACGTCAGAAATGGGAACATTTTTTGATGCCGTGCCGGCGAGAGCAGCCCACCTGACATCTCAGTGCCTCCAGCTGCTCTTTTAAATCCTGCATTTCTTGCCGAGAGTCTCCCTGTGCTTCAAGTGGGGTACTGCTTCTCTCGCATTTTCCCTGCCGCCCTGCCTCTGGGTTGGAAGTTGCTGGGAAAAAGGAGGGCGAAGGGTTGAATCCAGAGATGTGAGTGGGTGACTGGTTGGGACCTCTGGGAGGATTTGTGGTGGGGCATGACACAGCACCACATATCGCAGCACTAAAGCTGCCCTTTGGCAAAGACAAAACACAACCTGATAAATGACACTGCAGATAAGATGATAATAACAAAAATAAGTTACAAAGAAAAGTTAAACTGATCAAACTGCAGACAGGTGTAATACCTGTTTGGCAGGCGTGCAGTCCTTGTCTGGGTGGTGTATCCTGCTCTCCAGCAGTCTGATGTAATCTTGCAGCTCCTGGTTCTTCTTCAGCTCCTGCATCAACGCCTGCTCATAGTACTCCTTTGCACTCTGCAACCCGGATAATAGCAGAAAACCTACACATGTAAGCCTCATCTCCTGACACCCTCATTACCTGCTGCACTACAACCCACAGTTCAGAAATCCCCCCGTATGTTGCATCTACGCCCACTTTTCTAAATCTATTCTAGTGCAATGAACTTTATGTGTGCTGGTGGCCGTGTGGGTATTTACTGCACACTTTCCATGTGCGAGCTCAAAGTATTTGCTGTACCTGTTGGTGCTCGACTTTGAGCAGCAGTCTGCTGTTGAGCTGTTTGATGGTAGCGTTCTCCAACTCCAGAGTCTCCATCCTGTGCTGTAGACCCAGAGTGGCACTGCGGTACACCTGATCCCAGTCCTCATTCAGCTTCATCAACTGTAATACGCCAGCATGTAATCATCATCAGCGCCATGACCTCCCACTGAGGCCATCAACAGCATCATTCACGTCACCATTACCGCCACCCTTCTCAGTCCGTACCCACGACAGCGTGGTAATCAGGAAGTGTATTTAGGTCAGTGAAGTGAAACACTTGTGCGCTCTCAGCGCATCACAGTTTACAGTAGCCGAAACAATCATATCCCCCATGTCTATTTTGCTTTTGATTAAGCAGCATCTAATTAAAATCAAGAAGCGAAGGGTTGTATAATTTTGAAAAACGTAATTTTAATGTTGATTCTTCACAGCTTAGCAGCAGCTTTAACACAACGCCCACAGTCCTCCTCTGGTTTTTAGAGAGAACTACATGTAATTGCCAACATCAGCAATACAAAACGTGGAGCTTGGAGAGTGAATCTGCAGCAGCTGTACCTCTTTGTTGACTCGCCGCAGCTCGGTGTTCTTGTTGAGCAGCAGCAGTTTCTCCTGGTCGGTGGAGGTGACGGTCATGCTCTCAGTGATCAGAGTGACCTGCTCTTCTGTGGACAGCAGCCTCTCACCCACGGGACTCACATCCCCTGTCCTGCACACACACACACACACACACCAACACACAGATAAAGTTTCCACATGCACAGATAGACTGAGAATATGTGCCATAAATAAAGTCATGATGAAGAGCATTAGCAGTGGGTTTCCATTAATAAGCAAACACATGTGCGCACAAAAGAATGTCAGAGTACTTTTGAACACCCACTCGCAAAGAGTGCACTTACAGAGAATCAAATTGGTGCTATTATGCACACCCACGCACACATATGCATGCACAGTCACATTATGCACTCAAGGCACTCAGACACACACACACACACACACACACACACACACACACACACATAGAAAGAGAGTGGTGCATTTCTCCACATCCACAGTCCTAGCCAATCAAAATCTCTGTTTACTGTCAGATGTCTTTGCATATCTATTGCCTCTGGAAACAATGTGGCTGATGATCCCTGGAAAATGTTTATTTCTGTTGAACCTCTTGGAGAAAAATATTTGCAAAAGTTAATTAGTCAAACTAGCTTTCTTTTCCTCCAGCTCTGTGGCGAGGTCTTGTCTAAAAGGAATAGCTGACAAGGAGGCAGCAGAGAGCTAAAGCCCCTGGGGGAAACTGCTCAGGGAACAACACACACCACTACATGCAGCCCCCTGGGCTTTTTCACACAAACATGCTGTAGCATATACTTTGTACTGTATATACTATGATGAATTCCAGTCTGCAGCTACCTGTCATCCCCTTTAAGGCTAAACTCCCCCGCAAACACAGGCTTTCATCCACTTGTGCATACTGTCCTGCTACAGAACTGTACTGTCAGTTCAAGGCAGGGATCATACAGGTCTACCTGAGGTCTAATATGATGTATTAGGAGAATATTTTTTTTGTCACATATTTCTGACAAGATACTGATGTTCTCCATGTGATGTCAAGTTTAGCAGTTTTCATAACATACAGTCCCCTAAGAAATCATCGATCCATCCATCATCTAAACGCACTTATCCTCTTCACCCTGGAGAGGTTGCCAGTTTATCACAGGGCTGCACACAAACAAACATATGTGCTCACATTTACACCTACGGGCAATTTAGTGTTGCCAGCTGACACAACCTGCATGTCTTTGGACTATGGGAGGAGACCGGAGCACCTGGATAAAACCCACACAGACACTGCTGTGAGGCCACAGTGCATAACCATGCGCCACTGTGCCACCTCGATGAAAATATGGAACATGAGGATTTTTCTCTTCAGCTCAAAGGAGGGGGGAATTTATTTATTTGCTATGCTTGCTAAGACTTAGAAAAACGGGCACCACTCTTAAAGCTAGGGTAGGCAGTTTCACACAAAAATTTCATACCTGTTCAGCATATTGTAATTCAGGTGGTCTGAGAGAACACTAGACTTCTGCACCCCTCCTTGGCTCTGTGAATGGGCTGTAATGGGCAATTTTCAGCCCATGAGGGGTCATTGCAGAGAGTGCATGCTCCCGTTGGCCACTCTACGCTGCGCTTCTAAGCGCCATTTAATGACGCTACCAGTTTATTGGCTGTTAAAACAAACAACATGCCTTGCGGTCTAAAACTGGCCTCTGGTGCCTTGACAAGCTGAGTTGCAGGCGACACTGTCAGTCGACTCGAGTTGAGCTGAGACGGACCAGTTTACACTGCCCTAACTTTCCCTGCAACTGTTTTATCTCGTTGTGAATCTTTTGTGTAAACTGGACTTGAAAGAGAAAGCGACAACAAAAGACAACAAAAGACATTAAACTTGAGCCGGCACAAAAACTTTAGTGCCAGTTACTCAGCGGTGCTCATAGGTGGACTTGCCACCTTTGGCTGGAGTCAGGCTGGGTATTTCCAGTCTCTATGCTAAGAAAAACAGCTGGCGGTAATGTTATATGTTATGTTCACGGACTCGTGAGTGAGATAGCATCTTATCTAACTCTCAGAAAGGAAACGAATTAGGGTACTTGCTGAACTGTTAAATTATATTTTGCATGAAAATGTCTCAAAGCCCTATGTGCTGTCATCAAGCTAAAAACAAGTGCATTTTAATTATTGTCTGAAAAGCTGACAGTTTTAGTAAAGTTATTATACTTTTGCCAATGTTAAGAAGTAACTAGTTACTAGTTACAAGAATTTAATCATAATCAGTTACAGTTAGTGAAAAAAAATATGTAATTAAACTGTTGGTGATAACAAAAGAGTTATAGCTGAATTTATTGTTTACGGTAGGCTGTATAGATAATAACACATTCCGTTGCTTGCAAAGCTGTTGGGTTAAATTTGAATGCAACACCATCAAGAATACAATTACTTAAAAGATACTGTGTCTACATTCAGACAGACTCCATTTGTTGGGCAGTATGACCTCAAAGTTTGAGCGTTGTTTTTGACTAATGCCTTTGTTTGAATTTGCCCTGCCTGTCCTCGGCCAATCAAATCACTTTTTGCAACTAGTTTGCCATGCTTGCGACCAGCCGACCGTGTCAAGGCGGGAGGCCATGTCCTCAGACAAGTGCACCTGTCAGTGCTGGGAATTCAACCAAATATTCCATGAGAATTAAGAAGAAGGCTCTAGCATAACTGTACAGTGTAAAGCTTGTTTGCCAGCCATTAAAAATACTGTCAACATGGGAATGCTCGATGTCACCAGAAGAAACATTCACAGAAAGTTAATGTAACAACGGTAAGTCACGTCAAATAAAGCTTTAAAACCCATTTAAAACATTTGTCAAAAAAAAAAACCAACTACTTAATAAATACTTAAAATAGTTAACTTATGGCATGTTTAACAAGTAACAGGTAACTTATCACACTATAAACGTAGCCTGTTCTCCAAAAAGACACTACCATTAACAAAAAATAAATTGCAGTATGTGTGAAACTCACACAGCCTCATCAGGTAATCAATAAAGGTTAAAACATAAAAGAACAGAGTAACAGTTTTTTGAATCTACACTCTGTACCAACTTTCATTTGTCTTCAGTTGGCAGATAAAGCCAGTAATGAGTGAAACACTCACCCAGAAACAACAGTTCTGCACTTTGTGAAGTGTAGCCTGAGGGCAGAAGCTGAAACAAATGAAATTGAGCCCAATTTTTTTTGTCCAGTATGAGCACAAAATGCTAACATAACCATGTCCAATACCCTGTCTTGGCAATCAGCACAGTGTATTCAACCGTTGTGTTGGGATCACATCTCCTTTTCTCTTTCAGCTTCTCTGTCAGCCGAAACACTCTGAGTGACCCAGTTTTACTAAGTTTTCAATCATATGCCGCCTTGGAAGGCCACCAAAATGCCACTGCTTCCCGCAGCAATATGTTAATTCACTGCCATTGCATATGATTAAGAGGGAGATAATAGATTTCCTTCCTGCTGGTGGCAACGCTGACAAATATCACTCCAGATTCGTCTGTGTGCAACCAGTCGATGGCCTCAGTCTGGTCCTCTTACAGAGGAGAGAAGTGCGGACTTTCAGTGTGGTTATTTTAAAGGCGGACTAATGATTTCTGTAGGTTGTGCTGTCACAGCATTTACCAAGCGTGCCCACATTGAGAACCATGACCATTAGTCATACATGTGTAAAGGAAGTGACCATATTTTACAGAGAATTTTTAAGGTTGTTGACTTGACATTATGTAACTGGTACCATTTTAGAAGCATCTTTTTTTTTTTTTTTTAACATGATGGAGTGTCAGCGTTGTGAAATAATGAACTGGAGCGGAGCCTACATCTTTATGACCTCATGGGAAACTCCCTGGTCAGTCTTATATTCCACGAACTGAACACCGAGCTGAAATTCTTCATTTAACTCTCTGAGAATCTCTGTGGTTCTTTTAAGACACAGAGAAATATAATTTTATTCGCTGGTGGGTTCAAACAGTTTTGAAACTGAAAGTTTGACAGTAAACAGTGACAATAAACCTTCCAGTTTGTTACACTGCCTCTGTTAAACAGTCTTGGTAAAATATAATGCAATAACAGTAATATAATACAACACCCCTACAACTATTGGTCTCTTTTTTACCCACTGTATGTGATGACCATCTGTTGAGACAGAGAGGTGCTGATTTAACTTCATGCTATCGTTACAGGATGTAGTTTGTGGACTTACATTTTAAATTGTTATAGATAATAACGTATTCCCTTTATAAAGCGATGTGGAACCTACATCGGCCTACCATAAATCTTCCGTGGATTTCTGTTCCCGATGGCTCTGAGAGAGGCTGCTGTCACTCTTTGGCGAGGAGTCTTTCTGCATTCCTGCTGCTGGTGATAACAATGATGAGGATGACAAGGGCAGCACATCTCCTTCCATGATGGATCAAATCTTCATAAGGTCTGAAAAAATAAGTTAAAATGCTTCTATACACACAGGCTGAAGTTTCTCCTCTTACAGTATTCACAGAGCATGTGGTGGAAAGTAAATAGTGTAGTCAGTGTTACGTAGGAAAAGAGGAAGTAGACCAAGAACCACGTGATGCATTGTTATGAGAATAGGAAGTGACACTGACTTACTAAGTGTTTCAGCTATATGTTAAAGAGGGTCAGTCCCACTCTCGGGGAATGCTGTAAATGTACTTTACACAGTATGATTGAACAATATTTTCTCAGTTGATGTGGTGATCTTATTTAACATCATCTGGAGAATTTGGGAAACTCCACTGACCAGAGGACGTGTGTGTGTGTATTGTATTGTGTGTATGTGTCTGTGTGCTTGGAGATTTTTACCTGTTATCTGAAATTTTGTCTTCTGTAAATGAGCGATTCAGGAGAGAGCTAATTACAGATGCATAATTTCTGCGTGATTATATACCACGTGACATGTAATTGATAATAACAGCAATGCATACATTTATTCATGACAAATAATGATAGGGTCAGGCTGATTGCATTCACTACTCTGCTCATTACTGGGATTCAGGGAAGTGGGCTGTGGCAGGTTAATTAGGAAATCACACGTTCATCCGAGGGACA
>JAPXVT010000030.1:2276242-2289612 GCA_029823135.1 Acanthurus reversus | reverse complement strand
AAATAACAATGTCCTCATGCTTGACTGTGATTACACTGCATAGACGGGTGGCGTCCGTCTCTGCAGGATGATATTAGTTGTCAGTGCTGTCACAAGTGACTATTCTGAAAAATAATTTATATGACGACTTTCTGATCTGGACCAGGCTTATGTACAATAATTTATAGTGGAGGCGTGCTGCCTCGCCTGAAATTAAGTGCACCATGAGTTATTGCATTTTTATGAAAACAACATTAGTATCACATCAAACAACCAAGGCCACATATTTAATGAGAGGGGGAAAATTTTTAAACCATCGTCAGGTAGCTACACTGATAAGCGATTAGATGTATGTGAATCTGTCAGTGTGGAAACAGACACAATCAATCCCGATTGGGCTCTGATGCTTCTCACTACTGTACAGCAGGTCAGACAACAGGCTGATCTTAACCAGCCGAACCAACAGAAAATACACTGAGTTAAGGTCATTTTAAAGTCAGTCTAGAGTTCATGTTAAACAGGATGTTGGGACAGGATGTGAAGAACAGTCTCCTGTGTCAAAGTGTCAACCTCTCAAACTTTATCGGTCCAATCAAGCGCCCAATTACCCTGTTACATTATTCTAATACCGCCTGTGCAGACAGTCATTGATTGCATGTCCACGTGAGATTATTGTCAGTTATACATAGTATAATCTCCCAGCGTTTAAGTTTAATCTATAAGGTTTGTGTGCATGGACACAGTTTCATATGTTTTTTCGAGACACTCTTTGCGACTGTCTTTTGGGCTTACACCACGTTTGCATGATTGATCACAACTGTACATTCATGAACTGCAGAAGAAGGTGTACAAGGTGCAGGGAACACACAGGAATGCAGGGTTTGAGTCCAGTCTTGGCTAAATTCAGGCAACTAAAGCACCTCAAGGCAAGAGAAGGAGTGCTGAGCTGACTATTATGAAAATTATGTGTTGGCAAAATGATTAAAAACATTAATCTATAGGATTTATGTAGTCTATACAGATTCAAATTTTCCTTTTGGAAGTTGTGCAAACGGTCTCGAAAATGACTGAGAGTTATGCTCACGAACAGGAATCCGATTACATTTACGATAACTTCACAACCTTCCTTGATATGGAATAAAACAAAGAAGCTACTTTTTTCTGATATGGACAGTCTCGATGGTTGAGTAAATAGAGGTTTTGTTTTTTTAGTTTTTTATTTATGTTCCTTTATGTCCGGTACAACAGGTACAGAGAAGTCTGTGCTGTCTTTTCACGCCTGCACATTTCTAAACTCACTATGGACTTTTTGTCTTTAATTAAGCTGCTGAGATGCTGAAAGCAAAGCTGTTGGGTAATGTGATTGGTCTTGGTCTCTAAGGTGTTCATCTACTGTTGTTGCTGTTGTTGTTATTCTTGTTGCCAATTCTATGTCTCCGAAATTCATATAAGTATTTACACCTCATTAGAACATGGCAGCTTTTTGGATCACAGCCTCTGGTTTGAAATGAGCAGCAAAACAGAGGCTTGTATTTTTATATATCTGGCTGAATTTTTGTTGGCAATATGTCACATATTTGCAATACACTGCTAATAAGCAAAGTCTGATCCAATTATCACCACAGCAACGTAAACAGCTATGCTGGCAGAAGGACGACAGTCCTCACAAAGCCTTTCCCTGTCTATAACACAAGTACACACACTTGAGCAGGCACACGCACAATACACACAGGCCAGCACTTTACAGCACAGACAAACTGCAACACTGATAAAAGTCTGTATCTTGTTTACTTCTGTATTTAACCTTGAGGTTTATACCTGTTGTTTGTTTGCTTTGTTTGAAATTAGCAGCTATGCTGTATCGCTACAGTGCTGAATGTGCCCCTGCTTCACTGTCTCTGCATACTGCAGTATGGCTAACCAGTATTAATTTTGCGTACATTCACCACCATAGTTTAATGATTATTAGTGGCAATAAATGATCACCTGGGGAAAAACGAAAAAACTGCCATTCTGACATACAACAGAACAATGAAGCCTAGAAAGCAAATAAACCAATATCTATTCGCAGAACATTCTTAAATGTGTTTTAAGGCTAAATCAATGTAAGACTGCAGTTTAGCAAGGCACATCTCACACCTAAGCGAGTAAAAAGACTCGCTGATCCATTGGAAGACAGCGTATCAGTGAAATGTATACAAATCAAAAAAAAAAAAAAAATCAGTTCCAGCAGGGAGCGATTTGTGATGCATTTCATCGATTTCATGTTTTGAAATCATCTTGAAAGATCAAAAACATGCACACATCCCATAGCCAGAGACTATTGGTTTTTAGCAACAAGTATAAATCAGTTAAAGTGGCTGAGTTGCTTGTCTTTTTAACAGCATAAGTGGTCTGAAACTGCTTTCTCTCACAGCTCAGTGATAGTCGAACTTACTGAAAGGTGTGTTTATTTCAAACTAAGGAGTCTGAAGTGTCTAAAAGTAACCACAGCCATTGGACAGATTCTTTGGGTAACAGGCACCAAAATCGTCTCTGAAAGCTGAAGGAAACTGAAAGCTAAGACACAGAAAGGTAGCTGCTTTAAAATCTTGTCGTGGGCATGAAATGAGTCGCTCAAAAAATGTTTCTTGGCAGCCAGAAAATGTTTCTCCAACTTGACAGAAGCCCTATAAAAAAGGATAGGCAGATGATTATTTTCACAGATGAGCTAGTGACTTAAATGTCATTTTGTTTTTCCTCTGCTCCATTCACATAAATGAGCTGTCAGCTGGCACCTCTACAGGCTGCCAGAGATGAGTATGTATGACATAGGTATTTGCTGCATTATAATTCTTTGCCTGGAACAAGTATATAGCTTTGCAGCAGTGCTGACTTTGCAAACTTATGCACATTAAAACCACACATGCCTCGTACAGAGCAGAATCAGGATAAAGGTGACCATAATCTTGAACCATTTATCCTCTTTATGGCACACTAGCTAGTTTTCCCATTAAAAGCATTTTTTTAGCTCCTTGGAGCCAAACAGCTTTTGGTGCTGGTGAGGCTGTGATTCAGACTTAAAGAGGACTGGATTAACAACAGCTAGTAAAATATTGAGAAGTGAAACACCGGCCAAAAAGCAGCATCAACCAACTGTGAAACCCAGCACAGCGAAACTCTATTGGACTGCTTAGAGAACACTGGTTTCAGTCATTTCATGCTATAGCAGTGAGCTGTTACATAAAGGTGATGTCTTTTTCTGGCAAATGTCGGTTTAATGGAAGAAAAAAAGAGCTTGAAAACTCTTAGAGGGATGCCTGGTTAGAATTAGACAAATAAATGTAATAATGGTTGTGTAATATGAAATCAAACACACATTTATAAGACAATGTAGGCATGCTTTATAATCGACACAAAAAAGCGAATGTCGCAGTGCCACCAAGGGATGCTGCTGAGGAGCATCAATAAGGAGAGATTCATAAATGAATAAATAAACACTTTGACACTGTTGATTTATTCATGCAGAGCTTTCAGTCACTGAAATACACTCTGGGTTTTCCACATGCCACTGAGAATCCTTGAAAGCCAAATGTGCAAATCAAATAGCTCCATAAAAAATGAATCTCAGTGTCTTTCTGCCTCTCCAAGAATAACACACGTGCAAGTCTGTTTTCAAACAAAGAACATACACATTACATCCCGCCTCCAAAAGTGCCAATTCTTTAATTTTGAAGAGGAAATAAAAATTTTAGAAATTACTCTTCAGTTATCCTCCATAATGTATCTCTCTGAAAGGATAATTTTGCATCCAATGAGGAAAGGCATACATGAAAAAGCCCAATCATGTAATCACTTCCTTTTTCCTTAAGCATGTTGCAGCTCACGCAATGTTCACATAACAAACAAAGACCTTTTTAGACTTAATATGCTCCTGCTACACGCTACATAAACAGGCATTGTTAATAATGTCATGCTTTCCACTTCAGTGATTTATATTAAATAAAAACAGGCACTTTGCTGCTCGCCCGGGAAAAGCACTCTCGCATTTGTCATGCTTTCTCAGGGCTAAATCACAGTGGCACACTCAGATCCATCAATAAAAACAAGAAGTTCCCACTGAATTCTTGCTGGGAAAGAAAAAAAAAAGAAAAAAGAAAAAGAAAAAAAAAAGACCAAAAAAATTGGCTCTGTTTTTGACAAACATTTGCAGTTTGCTGTTCGTATCTTCTGCCAATCTCACAATAGCACTATCATATCTGATGTACAAAATGTTCCCTGTTGGTTCCGTTTTTTGCAGCAAAGAAATCTGAAGCAATGAGGCTTTTCACATGATTTCTCAGATAAACCTATAGATTAGTTTCAGTCAGATGGTTTATGAGGACGGATCACCAGAGCCTGAATTATTCTTGTGTGTACATTTTATAGGTTTCCTTTTTTTGATTCAAGTTGTGGCTGTTGTGTTACTGAACTCTGGAGACCCAAAAACTGGAAGAATTCATGGAGCTTGAGGGTCATACATGCATTTTAAGGCAGAAATTGCATTCTGAGGACAAAAATAACATAAATGAACAGATGGAGAGCATGAACGCCAGCCCCCGAGTCCCTGGCCTCATGTCACCTCCATCATCAAGGTCATCGTTAGCCTGTGAACCAGATGAATCTGCCATGCTCATGGTTTATTTATCTCTCCTCACCTTACAGAGGAACATCAGCAGTCCAAATTTTAAACGTCGCATGTCAAGTGTTCTGATTGGTTGTACCAGCTCAACTCAACAGGCTCACAAGGCTCAAAACAAAGCTGTACTGATCAAAGTTGAATCCATTGCTAAAATATCTGAAATCTCTAAAGGAACACACTTTAATGGACTTTAAATCGGACTAAGCATCGCCCTAACATGTAGCCCTACATCATACAGGTCATTGATCTAACTCACTATAGGTAACTTTTTGCTCTGGTTTGTTTTGGGTCGATCCATTTGTATACAGAGACATTGTGGTTTGTGTTTATTCATAACGCCCCTTCGAAATCGAAAAAGGAACTGAGGAGTGCCCGGCATACCAGGCTCTTTCTTTATGGAAACATCATAAAGGCCCCATAAACACCTTAAATGCCAATACCTGCAAAACATAAAGGATGCTCCTCAGCTAAAAAAACATGTGATACAATGCAATGTGAAATAAAAGTTGGAGAAGCACCCTTAAATAGAGCAGTTAGTCTCACTCAAAACAGAAAGGCACAAATATGAAAAATACATAAACTGGGAGAACACAAGCGCAACACAAACGACATTCCCGTCTAAAGCAACAGCACAAAAATGATTCACTCTCTAATGACAACAGGGAGTCAACTCTAAAGCAAAAACAGTGTTTGAAGAAAAACTTCTTCTTCCAGCAATTTAATTTTTATTTGCTAGGTCATGTAAATAGTCAGGCTCTTGCAACCAAAGGGAAGTCTTAAAAAAGATGCAGGTTCATTTAATGCTTCGAGCACCTTTACTGCAGGTCACATTTGGTAGGAACTGGGAGCCAATGCCCACATTGGTCAGAGGATGTCCACAGTATTTTGTATGTCATAGATAAAAAGGGAATGTTAACATTATGTTTTTACAATGCATAGAAATTCATGCCAACTAAATATTGTGTTCATATACTTAGCAAGATTGAATTCTAGCGACGTGTTGGTGGTGGCATGCAGTTTGACTGTATGCAGGATATATAAGAGAATCCGTTGCAAACAATTGGTTCATAAATTTGTAACCAGAATGAAGTCACACTGCAACAGAAGTCCCAAACCTTCCACATTCAGCGATCAACAACCATTTTGTACTCCTTATGAGGCCCCAAAAGGGAGACTAAGGAAGAAAGCAGCGCATTATGCCGGCGCAGAGCACAAGTTAAAAAGAGAGCGTCATAAAAAAAAGTCCAGCAGTCAGCGTATTCTGATGATCAGAAGAATGTGTTGCTGCTGATGTGAATGTTAAAGAAAGCTTCACAAAGCTTCCGCATGCGTAAGGGACAGTAAGAGTTAAAGTTGGTTGGGGATGGGATAATTAAAAGGAGAGAAAACAGGCGCAGCTCAAGGCTTGGCCCCTCTCGTTCTGCTCCATTAGAGGGAGAGAGCATCATTGGCCTAATGTGCCCAGAACCAGCTGTAGAAGAAGAAAGAATTGTCTGGAGTCCAAGTGGGTACACTAATGAGCTGCTTTTAAAGATACAGCCCTGTAACTGGCCAACAGGCCGATGCTCGAGGGAATACCACACACATGTAAACAGGCACACACAAACACACATGTGCACAAATACATACACAAAATGGTCAACTTGTCACCCTAAAGTAAGGCTGTCTCTTCAGCTAATGAGGGGAGAAGAGGGAGCAGGATGCTAGGAGACAGGAGGATAATTGTGTGAATGGAGGGGAAATAATGGTACTATGAGAAACAAAAGGTACAGAAAGTAAAAGGAGGGTAATGGTTGCTGAATGGGAGTAAATGACGGTACATGTCCTACCATCCTCTCACCTTCTCACCCCGTGATCCTCCCCTAAAAACATATCAGAATGTGATGGCCCAGCAGAACACGTGACCGAATGTGATACATTTTTCTCACCCTCCTCTGAGACTGACTGATGTTATTCTGCTGAGACGCCGCTGATGATGAAGGCAAAATGAGGCTGTTCACTCACAGAGAAGCACACATGCACGCAAACAAACATGCCCCCACACATGCACTGCCACCGACATATACACCCACTCACACATTCAAGGGCAAAGTGATCTGTTGCAGTTGACACTGCTATATAAGCAAACACCTCCATGGACTCAACAATCCGTTTAAGCTGCTCTCTCAGTGGAAAACCAAAGTTTTCTACAGAGTTGCAGCAGCAGTGATTTGCTTTTGTGCTTAACCCAAACAAATGTATCACTGGTTATGTTTTATAAATTAACTTGCATTGTGATGTTTCTCTGTATCCAAATGCATCAGTCGACAGAGTAGACTGTAATTTATGTGTAATAGAGGGAGATATAATGATATATCATGATTTTGTCTTTCTTTTTTTCACCACAGCAGCCGTTGCTTTAAAGCTGAGGTAGGCAGTTTATTTTTGGTGTCACTAGGCAAAAATTACCAGGATAATCTTTTAGCATATTGTAGTTCAGGTGGTCTGAGAGAACATGAGACTTCTACACCTCTTCTTGGCTCTGTTTTCAGGCTTTAGAAAATGAAGACCGTGACAGACAAATTCGGCCAGTCACAGGTCATTTCAGAGAGCGCCTTTCAGTATTGACTGCTCTACATTACGCTGCGATTCTTAGCAACAGGCGAAGTTGCTGTGAGCTGAATGGCGGTTAAAACAAGTGACGTGCCTTCTGTACTAACACTGGCCTCCGGCAGCGTGACAAACCGAGTTGCAGGCGACATCGTCAGCCGGCTTGCACTGCGACTTTCTCTGCAACTGTTTCGTGAATCTTTGGTGCAAACTGGACTTAAACGAGAGAGCGGCAACAAATGAAAAAAAAAAAAGCAAGCCGGAGCAAAAACAGGAAGGGGAGGGTACAACTGAGTTGCTTCCTTTCACCGTAGGAGTCTCATGCTAAAGCTAGCTTGATTTCCAGACATTGCCTACTCCAGCTTAAGTATCACGGGATGTATTAGGCCGTTGTGGGAGCTGTTGCATATCAATAAACATGAGTGTTTCATGGCATTATTTGTTCAAAAATGATTTTTTAAATGTATTTAATGTTATAAGTTTGATTTATGAGGTATACATAATAATTACTGGTTTAATGAAAAGAGTGTGGCCACTTTACGAATAAAAAGATTTTGTTTGTGGTTTTGTTTAATATATTTAATAATCACCATAGACTGTAACAAAGGTTCCTCTCCTGCATTGATTAAACACCTTAAACTCATCTCTGTTCATCAAAATTAAAGTTATTTTTCCACAAAAACATTCCTTGATACTTACACTGGCTTAGACGTAACTCTACACCTTTGCCTTTGTCTCCAGCCGCCCCTATGCCTCTCACTTGTAGCTTGGACTTATCAAGAACACAAACCTCATCGGCAGCTTTGCTGCAACTTCGTCTACACCCTCAAGCCATATTAAATTTCCTGCAGCATTTGACATGACTAATCATGTAAGTTGGCAGGCTAACGTTAGCTAATATCATCCAGCACACTTCAGATTTGTTTGGACACAGTCAGCGGATAAAACACAAGAAAATAAACTTACTGGCTGACCGACACGTTGGCTCGTACTTGCTGTGTCCCCGGGATAAATGGATTGAACAGTGACAAGCTTTGATATTAGGTTTTCTGGGAAGTGCTCTGAAAATAAGTTACTTCTGGCCACAATTAGGCTTTCTGATGTGCAGAGTAGTACATGAAGGTTTACTTACTCTTCTTTTCCAACTTTGCAACCGAAAACAGAACATGTGAAACTTGGCTTGAAAAAGTACTGATTTACCACCCCACAAACTGACAGGACTGGTCTGAGTCCGTGTTATTAAGACTGTCCTTGCACAACAGTTTTAAGGTCGGAAATGTTCAGCCTTGGCATTAACTGCTTATTTCTTTCATTATGTGTATCGTAGCGTATAAAATACGCCGTATGAAAATATCACTTAGCTTAAAAACGTCATTGTCATTAAAAGGGGTCGATTATCTTAAATGGTTAAAAAAAAAAGTGTTTAGTTCTCGCCTCCCTCTGTGCCCCAGCGTCTACCACCACTAACTCCAAGACCCTGACAGATCTATCAAAACAACAATGTGATAAAAAAAAACCCAACCTCATTAGTTTATTCTTTAGACCGCACATCACAGCTTGGAAAATGAGGCTCGTAAGTGTTATGCAAGCTAATTTCACAGGTCAGATGATTCCTTCATCAGGGGCTGCTATACGTAACCTAAGCATTCAATAAACCCTGTGACTATCACACAGGCTCCTCAACACAAACTTTGTAGTAGAAATGCATTTTATTTTTATTTTGTTTACATATTATGCTGCTGCGGTTTGTGCTTTTCAAATATTTTTTGCGATCACTTTACAGTCCGAATGGGATGAGAACATCTTTGCTGGGGTGAAAACAACATTTAAATCAAGTTTTTCCACAAACTGTGGCCAGCCATTTAGAAACAGAACAGAATAGAACTACAAACATAAAATAAACACTGCATATAATACATTAATTAATTTTTTTCCCCTGTTACTTATTTGTGTATCTTCCACGATATGGTGCCCAGACCATTTGGGCTTCCAAGACACCAGACAGCAACAATCTCTAATGTAAAATATAATGACATGCACAAAAAAAGAAAGACAGAGAAAAAAAAGAAAATTAAAAATCCAATATATATGACACAAATCCTGTTAGAAGGGATAGAAGATTATTAGTCTGACTAATTGGCTGAGGCCACACGACTATTTGGCTTCTCAATCTCCTTTCCCTGAGTCTTCTGTGCAGTACCTTTTTCAGATTTCTCTTAAGCTATTCAGTTCAAATAAATAAGTCAGAGCAATATTTCCCCTATAGCAGAATGATAATAGGTGTGGCTAGACCTTTCTCCAGCACTTACGCAGCACTACAGCAAAACTACTCTCTGGGTGAATGAATTTGAATCTTATAATCCACAACACAAAATAAAACCTATCACATGAAAAATACAAATTTCCAGTGTGTAGAATGAAGTGGCATCTAGCTGGTGATTCATCTAATGATGACGCTGAAGATTGCACCCAACTGAATAAAACTCTCCACTCTACCTCCCCTTCCAAGCATGTTGTAGGAACACAAAAAACCCTCTTTAGAGCCAGTCTTTGTCCATTCTGGGCTACTGTAGAAACAGGGTGGGCTCTTTTGAAGAGGACCTGCTCCCTCTGTAGACATAAAAGGCTCATTCTACACTGATGAAAACACAAACACTCTTATTTTCAGGTGATGAAACATACTTGTTAATATTCTATCCCTATTGCCTGCCATATTTTACAAATAGATCCTTCCAAATCTTACACACTGGACCTTTGAGTGCTTTTGAATTAAGCAACATTTATTCTCAGTTAATGTAAATCCACACACCCTTCACTCATTTCTTCGCTGTGTACTTAATCCTTTACTCACTTCTAACTGTTGTTTTTACAAGCTGCCGTCTGTCTTGTCATGGTCATTTATTCCTAGATGACTAAATTTGTACCTCGGGACAGTTCAGTGATCTCCAATTTATGCTGTCATAGTAAGAGCAACACCGGCCTTAGGGGAAATTACACAACAGCATTAACGAATCCAAGGGTAGAAACAGAGTAATAAAGGTCATGTGACATCACTGTCTTGATGTAAGAGGAACAAAGCGCAGAGCCCTGAGCCAAACAGTGAAGCCGGCCCTGACAGATGGCTCAAGTCAGAGCGCTTTACTGATCGAATGTTGAGTGTTAGAGGCTGACAGACTGCGACAGGGCAGCGAGTGTGCCTGCTGGTTTTTACCACGATGATTTCAGTCGTTAATCAAAGTGAAACACAAACATACTAGTTGGAACAAAGACACCAGGTCAAAGTAAGATTTGAATAGTGCGATGCATTGCCAGAGATAATGGAAATATCGACACAGGTGAAATCCCTCAGAGAAGTGTACACAACATTTAAGTAATGTTACTTCAAGAACTAAACATTAAAATAAATCAGACTGTTGTTTGACTGAAAAATCGATACATCTTTCACTACCACTGTGCTTATTTTCAAAGTTTCCCCTTGGCCCTTAAAATGATCTCTGTTTACAGACTGAATAGACATTGATCCAGCCATTAGTTACAATAGCAACAAGCAAACTAATTTTAGTTTAAAACATGGCTGTATTTTGAGATAAAATAAACTTTGCACCCTCAAACGAAACATTGACTGAATAAACCCCGAGCTAGGCTTTAAAAGGGTCTCTGGTGCACCTCTTATAATATTCTGTTTAAAAGCAAAGTACAGTAACTAATGGTGCCTTATACAAACAAAACTTAGAAAGGTGCCCTGTGGAGTATTAATTCAAGGAACAAGTGAAAACTCAGTGCTACAATGTGTGCACTCATGAGACGAAACAAAGGTGATGCTTAATATATTTCCTTCCTCGGGCTTTTTTGAAGTATTTCAAAACATGTACTGTTTCCCTTATGTTTTTCTTATTCTGCTCCTTACTGACACATTGAAGGACCACAAAAGTATTTATTTATTACCCATAGACCGAATAATAAATAATAGATGAGTCAATGTGACATGACCCTTTTTTGTTTGTTTGTTTTTTGGAGCCAGATGTGACCATTTGGGACAAGAGGATGGAGTTGGAGAGGACAAACATATATTTAAATATTTAATGTAATTGATTTTAATGATATCAAATATATTTTTTTTTATATTATTTAAATAAGTGAGCTGTACACCCTGTACAGTTGTCATGAATAAGTCAATAAGCTAGTTAGACCAAAAAAGGTTTTTTTAAACCAGGCTGTTAATGTGTATTTTTTGCTATATAGATGTGCATTTTAATAAAGAGATGAAAGAGAACGGACTCGTTTTTGGTGCCAGCCTCTTGTGGCTGTTTGGAGAACATTTTTCAGAGGTTGCTGCTTGATCACAACTGACCAAAAACACCAAAATGTCAGATTTCAACACTCAACAAGTGACCTACAATTCTTTTAGATAATACAACTTTGTTTTGAATTGAATTATGTTATTACAGTAATGTTACAAAATACTTTTCTTTACAACCTGACCTAATCAGTGACAAATTGTAGTTGCAATCTTAGTATCAAAAGTTGACTAATGTAAAATCTAATGTGATGATCAGTCGTGATCTAGCTGTCTGATTGTGTTCCACTTTCCACTTTAATCTGCCTACAGTGTGACTCTACTATCAGGTCTACTGTAATTGCCTCCCATGAAGGCAACAGCAATTAGACTGAAGCTGTGACCTTGAAAAACCATTAATTTTTTATCTTGAGATAACAAGATAATTAAGACAAGATCTTCAGATTGGAAGAGTTAAAAGGCGTGTGGAACAAAGGCTGCGCACAGGACTGCTGAGGTCACAGATATTTGGCTGCAACAAGACTTTGCTGTCTACTAACCGCATATTTAAAGATGAATTTTTCCCATCACTTAGTAATAACAATCAGTGCTGGTAACACTCTTTATTAAATTTAAGTAATGAGAAGATCTAATTAATAAAAATTAATAACAAGAAAAAATAGTTTCACAATATATCTTATTTAACAAGAGAACATTCTGATATAGTGATAATAGGATTAAAAATGATGAGCAACTACATATAACAAATAGTTTAACAATCTGAAATTAGTGTGCTTTTTATAGAAAAGTAATGCTATTTAAAAAAAAATATATATATATATATCACATTATCAGATCGGCTCATTCCTGTCAGGGGGCCACACTGCATGTAGTCGGTCATACTGTGCTGTTCTGCAGGCTTATAGGCACTTTTTAGGCTCCTAAAGCCGATTCATCCTCTGACAGGAAGTTAAAGCAGGATTTGTCAGTCTATAGTCTGCAGACTGTGAATTCAGCTCTGCAAGAGCACCAGTCATAATCAGTAATAACCAGACCTCCCGTTGTTCTCACAAAGGCGAGGGGGTGCACGTTTGTTTTGTGCAGCTTCAGAAAGACCCTCAAATTGATCTGGGACCCAGGATCCCAAGGTTCTGTACCAACATGCCTGCTTTGTGTCTCTGCGTCCAGTGTGCTGCTCTTTGACCGGTTTACAGTCCCACAGGCTATTTTGAGACTTATTCCCATAACAGCCAAGTCCTTGATATGTCTGGGCAAACCTGGGCAGAGGCCTTTTGCAAGATACTATCTTTTAATGCAGACAGCATGGAATGACTCTTTTTTATTTTCAGGACAGTGCCTCGAGCCATATGCTTTGATTGCCTTAGTGAGGCACAATTGGTTTAACCTGAAGCAGAAACACACACATACACACACTCACACATGCAGGCACACTATGCTGCATGATTGGTCTTTCTGACTTGCAAACAGGTGTGGACAAGGTGCTGTGTTAAGGAAGGTCAGTAACATATACAGCTCTCCATGCTGTCCCCTCCTGTTGTTGAATTAAACTGCTAGAAAACATTTGCAGGCTGTGTTGTGGTCAAGTGTTACATGTTTTGTTGTGCTTTTAGTGTGTGCTTGTTATTGTAAATTCGGTCCCCAAACCAAATTTCACTCACTAATCGCAGAATAATGAGCTAATTTGAATTTAACTGAACAGAAGTAATTTGAACAGAATTTAATTGTTAGACTACTAATGTCAAAAACCACAAAAGTCCAGCCAGACTTGCAGCAGATTATCCTGCAACCAAACATGGCGAGGAGCAGAAGTTTGCCGTTTGAGCCCCTCGCCAGAGAACAAAAGGG
>JAPXVT010000030.1:2221144-2233171 GCA_029823135.1 Acanthurus reversus | reverse complement strand
CGCAATCTTTTTGTGTGGAATTTCAGGCTTTGGCTGACAAAGCCCCCCCCCCCCAGTTAGTGAAAAATACGCAATTTTAAATACAACAAAGTTCTGACAACATGGATAACAACCTTGGCAACCTGGCAAGTGCTGTTTTTTAGGAGTTTTAGGAGCCTTTATTAGAGGTCATTCTAACGCTGTGTGCGGTGTGGACCTTAGACTCAGCTATGCATAACAAGCTGAGTCTCACTTTGAGGCAAGATGAGAACAAGAAGGAGATCTTCATCACTGAAGGATGAGACCATTTTTCCGTCTTTGGAGTGAGCTGTCAACACTCTTTCGCAAATTCGTGTTGCTGCGGGTGCGAATCGTTTTTAACTGAAAAATTTGCATCAGAACAATTGGCATTTTCATATTGTTTATTCATTCTGCACCTGGTGTGTAAAGACCTTTAGAAGCAAAAAGTTTGATCTGAGACTTTGACAAAACTCTGTACAATAAAAAATAAGCAAGACATCAACTGTCAGTCCTTGCATATAAAACATTTTATGAGTTGGATGGACTTGGTCCCAGCAGTGGAAAAGAACAATTAAACAGCTTTGAAATGAAAATGTCAAAACCATAAACCGTAACAGAAGAACATTTTGCACGTGTATTTCATGAGAGAACAGGAGAGGGACACAGTAATACTTTTATTTGCAACCCTGACCTTCATCAGGCAAATGGTCTTTTAAAATGGGGAGTGGCTCTAAGTCAGCAGGAGAATTCTGAGGCCACCACAATTTACCATCATGGAGGAATCTGAGTAAACACGACGTAATTAGTGTTGATATTTTGTATGTGCTGGTTCATCCACAAATGTAACCTGCTAAAAATGTGCATTTCCTGACTGCAATTACCTGTCACGGGGTCTCAGATCTATTTTTTAAGACCTACTTACATTAATGGATGCAGTCTTGATAGGGTGGAGGTAAATCTGATTATTGTTGCTTAACATAATCATGTTCCGTGCAGCTTTGTGAGGCCTTGTTGTATTTATCATTAGGGCTCCTGTTTATTTATTGATGGTGGATTTCACTTGCCATATAAATCTGCACAGGTTCGTCTTTAAATGTAACCTGGAATGACCGGGAATGTTGCTTTTTAAGACTGCACTTTAGCCTTTGGTGCTTTATGCATTTATTTTATAGCGACCTTCTACATTACTGTGAGCATTTTGTAGTAAATTTACAGTTGTAAAATACCATACACAGTTTTACTTGTTTGGTATTTAGACCTTCCTATTAAACATTTGGCATGTGACTGGTTGCATCCTTATAGCCACTCCCTGTTTGCCTCATGTAGGTCCTCATGAAATATCACAAATAAATGGATAAATGTGAGTTAGACAGGGTGCAGGAATTCATTTGCAACCTTTAAAACTATAAACCATGCCATTTTAATAGTGGGCATTCAGACCGAAAGTCTTTTCATCTTGACCAGCATTTTTTTTATGATGACTTGTGTCGAGGAGTGTAAGCTTGATTGGACCCCAGTAGATTTTATGACTGTTTATGTCTCTCTTCCTGTCTCAATGAGACACATTCTCACCGTCTCGCCTTTACCCACGCATTCTCCCCAGCTCTTAATCTGTATGGTTGACAACCCGTTAGCCTCATCAGTTCAAGACCATCCTCCGACCAGCCTTTTATCTGCAGCTGTCCTTCAAACTTGCAGGCGACACCAGCTCCATGGTAGCAATTAAAAAAGTCTTCTCTTTTCCTCTCCCGCTGGTCCACTAAGAAGGTTCTGTCCCTGATCATGTCTGGAGGCGGTGCAGGAGGGGAAAATCTTATCTGTAAGCTGCTCGCTTTGCCATATATTCAAGGCCGAACAATTTTTTAAACGACTGAAGGCTTTGACAAGAACTTTCCCTTTGATTGTCTGGAGGGTCAATTCAGGGAAAATCAGCCTAAATATTCAAGCCTGAAACGCAGGTATTCTTTCTAAAGGATGACACTGAAAGGAGGAGTTCAGTTTTTTGCACATTAAGCCGTATAATAAGAATATTTTCGAACATATAAAATGTTCTCCAGCATTACTATGATGAAAGGCGCTAGCTAAAAACAACGGAGGTTTAGGGGCATAGCAAGTGCTTCGACAATCCTTTGAAAAAGGTCGTTTTAAAGGACAAGACATTCGCCGAATGTTAAGTGGTGTCCTCTCATGTTCAGAGACTAAAAAACGAAGTTAAACGTGGCTAATAAGCCAGGAACGGCTGTTTGATTGTTTCCCAAAGCAGCAGAAACAGCTGTTTCTGTCTTTTAAAATGACCTTTTTTCCACAGATTGACGAAACACTTAAAATATCCCTTCACCTCCACTGTATTAGGCAACGGTGACATCAGCAAGGAGCTCCGGCTCTCGTGACTGCACTGTTGATCATAATAATGGTGTAGCTCATTGTATATGATCATAAATATCCTTATTATAAGGCTTAATGTTCAAAAACAAACTTCTCCTTGTCTGTACAAAATTACTGCAGCTCAATATAAAGTCAAAAGGAACTAAGCTTTATTGTCGGCCACACTCAATTTGAAACAATGTGTAACTGTACTCAGGTAAATGAATGAGGTAAATGTTAGGCTCACTATCTTAATCACATGCATTTTATAATCACTTCATATTATAATTGCCAAGCAGCAGCAGCCGGATGTTTCTGCCTTTCTCACCAACTTCCGCTTTGTTGAAGCCACAGCAAAAAGCAGCATGAATAATAGTCATTTTCTTAACACAGAGTATCTAAGTGGTGATGTTACGTGGGAGTATTTTGGTCACTGTTTGACATTATAAGAGAAAAAGGGAGAGTGCAGTGAAAGACATGATTAGTCACAGGTGTTCTAGCTGCTGACGTAAAGCCCTCATGGTGGTCACAGAGTACGTTCATGTAATAAAGAGCTGATTCCAGAGCTGAGATGAGTGGGCAGTAAAATATACTATGATGTATGCACTCACAGGATTAAACTAAAAAAAAGAGTAGAGCACATTAACAGTAATGTCCAGATGAAATGTTTCATGGAAAGTGCCTCTGGACTTTTCACTTGTGTTCACAAACATTGAGAATGATCTTTGTCTCTCTTCTCTATGTTTAACTACTGAAGCGTTTGCTCAGTATAAAACACCATTACAAATAAATTTAGCAGAACTCTGCCAGCTGGACAAAATTGCCTCTAAAAGCAAAGTTCTGGGCGCAAGGAGCGCAAGTAGGTGTGAAATTCTTTTTTGGTAATTTGCTGAACACATACGCAGGCGCATCTGCAGTGCAGGCTGTCGCAGTGGTATTATAGGAGAAATGGACAACTAGAAGGTGTGTCACAGCTAAATTTTTATCACAGCCAATCAAATCAGCTCCTCTCATTCCCTTTAAGATCATTGTAATGCAGCCTATTTAATGCAATGCATTTAATGCGTATGTATTGTCAATTTCGTAATGGCTGAAGAAGGAGCGAAGATGTTTACCTCTACCAAGTGGCTCCACTGGTCATAGGGTTTGTTGATCTGATTGGTCAGTCCACGACGGTGTCAGACAGATGGTTTATCCAATCATCTGCAAAATATTTTGCAAAGTGCTTGCTCATTTACAAAAATTTGCCTCTTTGCCTGATACGTCCTCGCTGCAGCGGCCCCGGGGTTTGATTCTACCCCTGACCATTTGTTGCATGTCATTCCCCTTCTCTCTCTCTCCCCCGCTCTGTCCATATTTTCAGCGGTCTGTCAATAAAGACTCAAAAGAGCCCAAAAATTTTCAAAAAAAAAAAGAAACTGAAAGAAAGGAAAAAAAGCACCTGCACATCCTTTGTCACGGTGCTCCACCCAGCTTTGTAAAGGCGGATTTATGTGTGTCCATAAAAAAACAACTCGGCAAAGGCATAGAAAAAAAAAAAGCCACTTGTGCTGTATCAAATCATAAGTATGCCTGAACCTGCACTTAGGCCAACTTAATGCTGGCGCGAAAATACAGCCCTTAGTGTTTACAAGTAATGAAAAACAATGCAGCTTACAGTTATTTGAGTTATAGTATTGTGCAAATTCCTATATGAGATTTTTTTTTACTGCTTATGAAGTAGTCTACTGTAAATTTAATACTGATGCCTCACATCTTACCTACATCAGAAAATGAGACCATCGGCAAGGAGATTGGAGATTGCTATCCTATCTTTTACAATGTCTGCGCCTGGTCCCCTCAGTCAGCACACAGACTGGAAGAGACTATTTGCTGCTTGCAAGCATGATCAATCTACTGTTCTCTCTTTTGCTGTCTGTGGCTGGAAGCAGGAGAATGTTTTTCTTTAAATAATTACAACATTTTGTGTTTACGGCCAAAGTGGCACTGTGTAAATACAGTAAGTACCGTGTTTCTTCCATTCTCTTCCAAAACAAATGCCCATGCTAGACAAGATCTTTACGAGAGTAAGCAGGACTACTTTCCTCCACACCCCCGCTAACGAAAGTTCCTTGCAGGGGTCTGTTTAATATTGGAGCCCTATTATGACTTACAAAGGCATGATGAGGCTTTTAATTACACAGGTTCCTCAGACGGAGGCGACTTTTCCATAACGATCCAAATAGGCTGTAATTGTTTACAGTAGTAGAGAGAAAAATGCCCACATTGTATGCAGGCAATATATAAACACAGTAGTTTCACATATCAGGAATGTGTTGTGCTTCTGTGTATTCAGATCTGTTACTTAAACAACAGTAGCAGTAAAATTACTCAATGCAGTAACACATGAGTGAATGCCTCTGTGAGTGTTATGCTACCATAAATTATATCATCGATAATTATTACTGATGCATCACTGTGTAAGCAGCTTGTGGGAGCAAAATGAAGTGGAGTCATTTTTAACTACTTCATATACCATTGGGTTGTGGTTGGCTTGTGCCTAAAAATGTGTACTTACTGTATTGTGCATCAGAAGATATTTCAGGCAGCATTGCTAATTGTCATGCCAGAGTGTTCGCACATCAGTTATTTGTTTTCAATTCAAATGCAGTCAGTTTGAAAAGGATTAAGGCTGCAGTTCTTTGTCTCAAAAGATCATTTTGTTTACTGTTAAAAATTTTTCAAGATAATGAAAGTGGATGCAGGATATTTTTCTTCCACATCCACAATTTGAATATTGAGAGCTTAAGCCCTCAGCTGTCTCTGTGTTGTGTTTAGACACAAAAAACACAAACTCTGAACCTCAAAGCCTGCAGGAGATGTCGCCAAATGAATTATTGATTCATCCTCCAACCGAGCCTTACTTTCATTCTTTCAAAATTATCTTTATTTTGTGGCAGTTTATAAATCCAACAAGCTGTGGGCTGTTCAGGTTTATATGTGCGAAGAACATCCTGCTGATTAGACAATAAAACAACAAGCAGATTTATAACATACTATTGGCTTAGCTGTGTAAAATTGTCTGTTTGGATCCCAACTGGTCCACCTTACAGTGATGTGCTTTCAGTTGTTTCTCTTGATTCTCTGAACAGAAAAAGCTTCTCTCTTATAATATTACTGTATAGGCAGGTGAGCTGTTGACCCAGCTTAGGTGAAAGTTATCTTGGTAATTTAGATCATTCCAAAGACAAGCGAGTATCAGGTGTCCCTTGACAGCAGCTCCCATTTCACCTTATCGCTCAGTTGTGCAAGGGAATAGAAAATGGAAATCATCCAGCGACCGCCCATCAGCCCCACCGCAGCGTCTCTCACACTCCAGGTTGAATGATTATTCTCGAGAAAAACGACATTAATTAGTTGCCCACCTTCCTATTCACCGTTCTCCTTCAGGCCTTTTTCTCCTTTTGTATTCATTAGGTAATCATGTGCGATTGTCCTAGGGTATAAACATCAAGCTGCAAAGTAAATCATCATAATGAGCCCGCTAAGATCCGAGCAACCAGCCCTCAGGGGGAAATAATCAGTATAGCTTCTGTAGGTGACTGGTTCGCATTATTTCAGCTTATTCTAAGTAAAGAGTATTTAAAAGGCTAATGGAGTACATGGAACAAGAGATAATACCCAAGTGATTGTAATCATTCGAATGTTTCTGTGGACATGATCTGATTTGAGCTGGTGGAGGAAAAAAAAAGAAAAAGTACATAAAATACTCTTAAAGGGAATTTTTGACATTTTCTTTCCATCTGAAAATGGGATTTATATTGGGAAAAAAAAAGGGTGTTACTTTCAGAGTGTGTGATGTTGTTTTGACATTGTTGGAAGCTTGTGAACAGCACCGCTGATCCCCGAGGAGTAACATTAGCACCGCAGTGGGGGAGAGAAGGACGACAAGAACATTGTGTTTTCGACCTTATCTTGGTTGTTTGTTAGTAACCATCATATCTAAAAACTTCCGTCAGAGAGTTCAGTGAAATTTAATGGAAATAGTATGTTAATAGCCAAAGAACAAGAGCATATCTGAGGCAACAGTGCCACCATTTGTCTGTTTTTAAACCAGTTTATGTTTTGACTCATAACTGTTGAACTGTGAGGCGTATAATCCTGGACTGGACAAATCTATCAACTGCTATAAAACAGTAAAGCTTTTTATTTTTATTATCAAATCCTTCTACAAATTTAGTTGCATTTTAACTAAATTCAGTGAATAATTTAGATGAGACAGAAAAACTACATATATGACACAAAATTTACGCATTTATTACAAGTTGCCAAATGCATGTGGTTGACATGTTGACATCCAGCACATCCATTCCGTCCATTATCTGTAACCAGTTATCCCACGCAGGGCCCTGGGCTGGAACTGATCCCAGCTGACATTGCACGAGCCGCAGGTTGTACCTTGGGTAGCTTGCCAGTTCATCACAGGGCTGACAGAGACAAACACTGTCTCACACTCATAGTCACACCTGAGGGCAGTTAAGAGTCTTCAATTAATCCAACCTGCATGTGTTTGGACTGTGGAAGGAAGCCGGAGCACCCAGAGGGACACAGGGAGAAAGTGCGCACTGCACACAGAGGCAGAGTTCAAATCCTGAATCTTGACAGTGCTAACCACTGTTGCACCATGTCGCTTGTTATCTGGAAATAAATTTAATGAGAGCGGTGAAAGTAAAGCAAAACACATAAGTTTCAAGATGCAAAACTAAAACAATAAGTCTGAAGACGCTTAAAAAGCTTCACAAAGCTTAAAGAGGCTGCAGATGTAATAATTCTCTGTAGGTTCATCACTGAGAGCAACACATTACAATTTATAATGTGACCCAATATTAGGTTAAAAGTGCTGATGAGTGCAGCTTTAACTTTTATGGAGTCTGTCAGTTTACAGAGTCATATAATAAGGGCTTTGAAACTCACGGCCACCATCTGCCAATCAGTGTGAGAGTCTGAGAGTCACTGTGTGTATTAGGAAAGTTTAAATCAAAATGTTGATTAAATCTTTCAAAACATTCTGCTTTACCAAAACAACAACTTAAGAGGATTGTAGGTTGAGGTATGTGCTCCTCAAGCTCTCTCTAATTTGTTTGGGGTTGAGGTTTGCGTGACCTTGTCCGTCTTTACTAAAACGTGCTGAAGAGTAATAATCATCAAATGTGCCTGGTGTTGCATGTTATTAATGAAAGGACGGTTTGTAATAAAAAGATTTTTAAAAGAATAATGGATAATGAATAAACATTTGTAAGAGGGATCGACGGAACCAAATTAAAATGACATTCAGGAGGTCGCGGGGGAAAGACTCAAATGACAATGCTGCATAAATGGTCAGGCCCAGTTATGACAATGTCACTTTAAAATATCTCATTGATTTCAGTGACATGAGCTGCTTAACGTTCTCCTCCACTATTTTACAGTATGTTTTATACTCCTAACACACTAGTTTTCACTGGCTCCTCCATAAAATGCTGTTCTGCTGCATATTTACAAATGAAGTCCACACGCTCTCATCCTTCAATTTCCAGAGACTCTTGCGCTGCCTGCAGACCTGTCAGCCTTTTACTCCCACAGTGAGCAAAAACTGGCTGCAAAGAACAACCCCTGGGGACTAACTATCTTAATTAGCAAGTATTCCTTTTTCCGAAGTGAAGCATGCCACAGCAGAGGGCACAGTGAGAAAAGGCCAACCCACAGCTTCCCATTAAAAGCTTAACCGGGTTACAAGCTAGCAAGCACATCTAAGAGCAGGCCGATCAAAGACAGAACACACAAATCAATGTGCGCTGCACGCGTGTGAGCACACACCTACTGTGAAAATAAGTGCGCAGGTGTGCATTAGCAGACACACATACAGGCAGAAATTGAAATCATTTGCGCTTAAAAAACCTGCTGGAGTGCTGAGATGTCACTAAGTTTGGACACTGCAGCAGGTTTTTTATGAGCATCCAAATTCAAATAGCTGTCACTTTTTTTGTCCGCACGCATCCAGCAGTTCCATCGGCCCCAGCCATGTGTTATCTAGAAAAAGAACAAAGCCAAACACCTGCCCTTAAACCACAAAGCCTTTGAAGGCTTTAGCTGCATATTGAGCATACGGGACCCCAGGCAACTACAAGACTTAAATTCCTGCGTGACAGTCTGCTTCATTATAGGCTTTTAGCTGACACCTTACCACAGCCTGCCCCTATTGAATCATCACTGCTAATGCAGAAAATGAAATAGCTGAGAGGTTTGGTAAATAAATCTGAATTGTTGACCATATTTTTTGTTCCTCCTTAATAGTCCTTTTAGAGCTTCCATTAGTGAGGGGGTGGCGTGAATGACAATTGAAGAAAGGACATCGAGGGATGCGGAAGATGCAGAAAGAATAGCTAATGTATTAAGCTGTGAAAGAAAGCAGGGTGCACAGAGGTTTGAAATTCTTTCAAGTGCATGACAATTAGTATAAATATAGTGGGCTATCTTTATAGTCTATCTGCATGAAAAGAAATCAATAACAAAGACTATAGCTTTAGTTATTTATTTTTTCCCTTTATGTAAGGGAAAATCTGTAAGCACACAGAGTATGTCATGAATCCAAAGTGGCTGGTTTCAAGAGCAGGTTGACTGGGGGACAACTAATGACCTGCACGTCTTTGTTAAAGAAACATTCAAATATTATATTTAATTTCTGGCTAAAAATGTTTAGGTTCAATGGAGAACCACTTGGGGATAATGAGGGTGCTTTTTTTCTCCTCAGGGAGCCCATTATGGGTGACTGTGTGTACTCAAGTTGCACTCACATTGCCCGCCCTGATAATAAATTGCAGCTTAAGGACTATAATCCATGCTGAAATAATGAAAATATCAGAAAAGTTATATTTTTAAGCCTGTATGAAGAGCTTGTTCCTGCAGCATGTTGCTAAGATGTCCAATTGTATTAAACTCTCTGGAAGGCGTCCATTGAAATTCTACTCCATGGTGAGGTGTAGACGTGGTTCAGGCATGCCCATGCTTATAGTCTTAGACGGTTGCTGTCCATGGTGCTGAAACATCAGCACCTGACAGTTGCTGTCTATGGTAATTTTCGGTCTTTCCCAGTTCCCACACTTTAAGTCTTGAGCACAGTCTTAAGCAATTAAGCGCACGTTCACGCACTGTCAGGTAGGAGGGAAGCATGCTCCAATGCTCCTAACACTGTGATATTCAGAGCTAAGAGGATCCCACGACTCATCTCAGTTAACTACTCCACATCAATCCAGCTGTTTATAAGCTGGCTTTAGAATTGACACTGATAAGCAGACATGACAAAACTCACAGCAATCAGGTAATATGGACAATCTGCTCCTATTGATGGGACTGATAAAAATATCATTGCACATTGGACACTGTCAACATAAATTTTAAACATATCATTGTAGCAAAGGTTTAGACAAATCCATTTTATCTTTCAAAGAATTATGATCCATTCAAATGTAGACTGTAGATACTTCAGTTGTTTTTGTACAAATCCTCCCAGCTCATGATTGTCTGTTTACTGCCGTCTCATTGTAACTGCGTTGTTGATCGCTCTAAAGTGTTTCAACAAATAACCTGGGCTCGATGTGGCATACAGTAGGATGACATATCCTCATTAAATGAGCATGTTTCTGTGAGATTTAACAGGAACTTGGTAAATCAGAGAAATACAGAAGTCACACAAACGTCGCCACAGAGAGATGCTGTCCGTGGTGCTGAAAACTGTTCAGCATCCAAAACACTGAAATTTGAAACCAGAGGCTGTTGAGAATAAATCCAGCTTCTGTGATCATATATCTCTTCCCTGTCCACTGTGTCTACACTCATTCAGCAGAAACATTTTTCCAGATATTTCTGTTGTTTTCCTCTTTTTGCTTAAGAAAATGAGGTTTAGGCCTATAGGCTAATGAGCTCTAATTACAGATGATGGCTACCTGTACCAGCCGTAAGACATCTGATGATGTTACCATAGTAACGCAGCAGGTGCTAAGCTCGCAGGTGTAGTGAAATATGCTACCTATCAATTAAATATGACAACGATGCACACAAGATAGAGGTATGCTCCCAACTATGGATTTTTCCATTTTTCATTTTTTTTTTCTTTCTTTGTTGTTGTTGTTGTGGCTGTTTTTGTTGTTGATGGTGGTGGTAGTATTTCTTTTAAACTGTTCAAACCCTGGTTGACATTGCTTGAGTAAAGGTTACAATGGATAGCAGAGTATTTTTGTAGATACAGTAAGAAGCAGCTGTGTATGTTACGCTCAGACTTCTACAGGAACACAGAGTCCAGGTCGTGTTTGGTCTCAGAAATAACCTCAGTGGAGCTGTGTCCAGGAGAAGAAGGCAGAGAAGGTACAGACAGACACTGTTTGCACAGGATAAATAAGAATCGTTGCCAAGTGTGTCCAGGGAGAAGTAGGAGCTGAGAGGGAGAAGAATACAGAGAGGGTTCTCCTAGAAAACAGTCTGGATGAAATGGACAAAGGGTCAGGTTCTGTTTACTGAACACACCAACCAGGTGATGGGTGGAGGGGCAGAAAGAACTAAAGGAAGACGAATGTGTAGAAAAGGCAAAGAAATAAGCATTATCAACTTGAGTAGAAAGAAAGAGAGAGAGATGAGCTGAACGGACAGAAAGGTAAGAAGCCTTCTACCATGATGATATTAATTTATTCATGGCAGCAGGTGGTGAAGGCTGACTAAACTTGTAACAAGCTACAGTTCAGTTGACGTGAGCAAATGTCTTGTCTGTCTCAAAAACATTTAGCAACAAAGAGATCTGTCAGGTCTAAAAGGACCAAACAATGGAGAGGAAACATCTGTGGCTTTGAAGATTGCATGGAGCGTGCCAGCACGCTGATAATAAAAAAAAGCCTCTTGCATGAATACAAATTTATTTAATTTCTCTTCATTTTTAATTGTTATTAAATAAAATATATGCACCGACTTCACATCAGTCAGATACCTTAAGTTAAATATGTTTTTTAAAAATTTACCCAAAGAAGACCAAAACCATTCTTATTGCTATGCCTGATCTTCTTGCAATGTGCATTTTAATACATTAAATTCAAGCACTGATGCTGTGATATTTAAATATAGAATACCACCATGTCAATAATACAGCTCCTCTGAAATCATTTCCTTACTCTTGACAAACTACTACTACTACTACAAATAATAATAATAATAATAATAATAATAATAATAATAATAATAATAATAAAAGGGCATCCGATTGATGCTGAAATTTAGAAGTATGTTTAAAAGTCTGAGTTTAACCACTGAAAATGTCGTGTGGATCAGAATTTCTGACTTTTAATTGTCCAGCGTCAATTTGTGGTGCCTTAGAAATTAAAAATATAACCTCCCTTACCTTTTGAATTTTTTTTAAGACTACAAAAATATTCTTAAATGCCAATTATACATTATTTTGAAACTGACTGTCTCACATTATTAAATACATTATTTTACTTTTGATATTTTTTAACGTCTGTCTCATTCTGTCTGCATGCATCTGTATCTATGGATTAGTGAATGGGCCTTGTTCAAAATACGTGGATGGTGAAATGTCAACAAATCTGTGACTTTTTACTATTTTTATTACCAAATATTTCTTTCTTTTTCTACGTTTTGTCC
>JAPXVT010000030.1:2143961-2157034 GCA_029823135.1 Acanthurus reversus | reverse complement strand
TGTTTCGCATCTGCTTCTTCCCCAAGGACCCTGCAGACCTGCTGAGAAGAGACCCCGCCGCATTTGAGTACCTCTATATACAGGTGAAGTGCTGGATTAAAGAGACTTAAAAGGATGTCATTCAATCTTCTGACAATGTTGAAGAGTTGTCTCCTTGAGGATCAAGGGATGCTGAGATGAGAGCCAATGATAATAAGTTCTTATAGGTAGTTAGTTTTATTTACTAGATCTATTAAATCATGTTTACCTTTGCCTTCTCTGAATGATTTTAGAGTTAGGAAGTTTGCACACATTGCATAGAGTCAGGCTTTAGACAAATGGCCCTGTGCAAGCTGTACAAACACACTCTCATATTAACTGCAGCTATCATCAGTCTCATGAATTTAGATGTTGTCTAGCAGTGCACAAAAACATTTCATTATGTCCTAACAGAGTCGCAATGACGTCATCAAAGAGCGCTTTGGCATGGACTGGAAATCTGACATCACGTTAAGATTGGCTGCTCTTCATATCTATATCACTGTGTCCTCCGCAAGGCCTAATCAGAAGATCTCTCTCAAGCATGTCGAGTGAGTCCACAAAATAAATTAGCCTTCAAATGAACTTATGAGAAATTACAGACAAAAATTAATGTACTGCATTTTTTGTCTCATTAACAATTCTGTGGAGCATACAAGTGATTCCCATGGTGAAGTTTGTTCATTCCATAATGTCTAAATGATTAATAATTAATCCCAACAGTATTAAAAACTCAAATTACTCAAGGATCATTTTCCCTGGGTTGTAATGAGACAAAAAAAAAAAGAAATCCATTGCTTTGTGAAATTACATCTCTCTCGCAATTTGTTCATTTATTCTTCAAAATCCTCAACCTAGCAAGTAATTAGCTTCTGTCATGAGAACCACAGAAGCATAACGGACCCACTGTGCTTGTAATAGACTTAGAATGGCCATGTCAAGCCAGGAGTCATAAAGGATCCAAGCTAGACTCACCTTGTTTTCCTTTGGGAAATCTTCCCTGGACTATGACTAGCTGCTCTACTGTTGTTTTTCTTATGAATGTTTACTTGTGCCATCTTTCCCTTTGCTTTGATAACAGAAAAGAGTGGGGACTAGAGCCTTTCCTACCCCTCACTCTGCTCCCAACAGTCAAGGAGAAGAATGTGTGTAAGAGTCTATCTCAGTTGCTGAAGACCTACCAGCATCCACCTCCATCCGGCAACAAGGTTTCTCCATTTAAATATTCCAAATGTTAATTCCAACCATTTCCATGATTAATATATGAAGTAATCGTTGCAGATGATTATATTGCCTTTGGTTTTACTGCTATTATGACACATTTATAAGCATTGCAAATACAAAGAGACCCTTTTACCAAAGTGCCACACTGTTGATTACAAAGAACAATTAAATCTCAACACTTTGCTGCTTCTTTAGAGGAGATTTTAATTTATTGTATTCTATGTCTGCTTGATAAGGACAAATCCTTCATCTCTGTAGATGTAACTGTTGCATAAGACTTGGTGATTAAATGATCAACATCTATGGCTCAACAGTGCCCCCAGGTGGACACAGACAGTGCTGGAGAAAGAAGATTCCTTCTTCATATACGAGCATTACTTGTTTTATCATTGTATTGACAGGTCCCTCCTCTCCAAGGAAAGCTGCAGTACATGCGTGTACTCAATGACCTCCCACCATTTGGTGGAATACTGTTCCACACTGTTGGCCTGGTAATGGCCTCATGCATCTTTGACAACAGAAATACACATGTATCTCTTTCACTTAATTCCACGCTGGATACATTTTTCTTGTGTCTTTTGTAACTGTGCATGTAGCTGCACAGGGAGCATGCCTTTTTAATGCACTGTTTAACATTTTAAAGAAATTATTCAAACAATGGATTTTGAAGGGTATTGTGATGTTCAATATGGTCAAGGCAAATAGTTATAAGCTCTACTGTGATCTTCTACAGGATGAGAAACAGTCAGCCACAACACTACTGGTGGGTCCTCGACATGGAATTAGCCATGTGATTGACCTCAAAAACAACCTCACAACAGTTCTAGCCGAGTTCAGCAGGGTGGCTAAGGTCCAGCTCTACCGAGAAAGCCAAGGAGTGGCTCGTGTGGAGGTGACAATCCATGAGGCCAAGGTATTACAACACAGTCTCAAAAGATGCATCTCATAGTTACAACAAACAACATTTTGCAGCAGAGAAAGGATTTATTTTGCATGGATATTTTAACTTGGTAAACGACTAAATTATTTAGTACAAAACTGCTCATCAGTTCCAAAAAATGTATTTTATCAAGTCATTACAGAATGAGCAGGCAATGCTCATTGCCTGTCCCCTAAAAAGTCTCCTAATTCCCCTCCCTACCACCCTCTGCAGCCCCTGGTCCTACTCATGGAATGGCCTGATGCCAGTAACTTTGCATGCCTCATCTCTGGCTACTACAAGCTGTTTGTAGATCCGAAAAGGACCATCTACTTTCGAACACCTGGTCAGTCTCAGCTGACCAAGGCAGGTATGTTAAAAGTCTACTCTGATTAAGGAAAATACATCAAATGTCAAAAAATTTACAGAAAACAACATTGTTAAAGCTTAAAGATAACATACTATTGTCACACATTTAGAGTTGTGGTGAAAAGGCTTTCAACATCATATTAGCAACTGCATGTCAGGCAAATATATAGCAATCTTCATCATATGTTACATTTCCATGGACATTGATCTGTATATTCATTGGCTGAAACCATTACCTGCAGTAACAAGGTTATTCTGGAGCTACCATCCCATGGCGCCCGCTGCTGTCTCTCTTCTCATCTCAGTCTTATCTCATTGGAAAGGATACTCCATAATTCTTAGACTACCATTATGGGAATTTTACGTGAACTTGTTGCTGTTCTCATAAACATTTACTGTTCTAAATGAACACATTTTCTGCCATCTGCTGTCTAAACCTTTAGTCCACATTAAAGAAGGATCATCATACATCATAAGCATACACATTCCACCAGAACCTAACCCTCCAACCTCAAACAAACTTCAACTTCCAACATCCATCTCTGAAATAACAAATAAACCCCATGTGACCACCAGCTGTCGCATCTGCTCTCCCATCTGGATATCCTATATCCCCACTAGTTGTTATCACCTTAAACTGTCCACTGCTCTGACAATTCTATCCTCAGATTACAGAAGCTCCCACCATGCCCACCCACGTTCTGGGGCAACCGGCTTGCCAAGTGGAGGGCGACGAGGGGACGAGAGGGAAAGCTCACACAGGGAGTCAGGGTCCGCAAGGGCCATAGTTCCGGCAGAACCTCAGCATCTAGGTCTGTGTCATGTCCACCTTCGAGAACAACAACAATTTCAAGAGCTCCAAACACACACCGAAGCTGAACTTGACATCAATGAGAACTTTATTTCCCAGGAACCCCCTGGGCGGCCCCGCACTAAATCAGACCCCACTCAGCAGAGTACAGAGGAAATAGCTGGGGTTTTAGAGAGCCCAGCAGCAGAGAACCCAGGATTCAGAATCCGAGCCCAAACTATGGGTCAATCACAGAAAACCTCACGCTACTTCTGTGACTCCTGCAAAGCCAGGCACAGGGCAGAGGGTCTTACAGCAGTAAACAGTAGTGGGAGTTCGGGGAAACTCTGCTCCAGTGCTTGTGCCTCCCGAGATGGAGGTGCTGTTGACCTCATGGCCCTACCACCCCCAGGGAATGAGGAGGAGGATGAGGCAGATGGTGGTGGAGAGAAGCTGCAACCTCCACCACCTGCTATTGCTGCTCCACCACCTGGTTTCAGGGACAACAGTTCAGATGAGGATGACACAAAGAGAGGGAGGAAGGCACGATCCATTGCCAGCCCAGGAGTTGCTTCTGGAAAGCTGGCCCAAGCCAAGGAAGATGTGCCTGTGACACTGATTGATAATGTTTCCACCAGAACAGTTCGAGATCATGCCCAGGAGCTTGATGATGCATTGGTGTCCACCTTACAGGCACTGGAGGCTTTGGCAGCCTCTGAAGACTACCCCCATCACCCTCAACAGCCAACACAGACTGCAGGTCAACAGCCTCAGTCATGCCAAGGCCCACATGTCACACGCAAAGTTAGGAATAATACTGATCCTACTGAATGATACAATGCTATCAATCAAATTTACACAATAGATTTGCTGTAATGTATTTTTATTATAACTTAAGGTTTACTAAAATATCCTTGTGCACTTACAAGAAAATCCCTTAATCCCTTAACCTTATGGTAAAAATATATGTATATTGACTGCATAAATAACATGCGGTACAATACATACAAAAACATAGAAGGTTTAAATCTACAGGATGCGTACAGAATCCTGTACAAATTTACCAATAATCTAAATTAGAATATGTAAGATAAGCTACAAATATTATCAACCATGGTTTTACATAAATGAAGAAGCAACAACAATATCTGATTATTACACAGCATTTTCTCTCTTAAAAACATTTAAATAAACAAGCCCCATTTAAAAACCAGACCTTTATTTAAATGACAAATCTGATTCTGAAGAGCTCATATTGGGAACAAATTGGAACTATTTCAAAAATATTTCTGTGGTTTTGTGATCAAAATGAATTCACTCACATACAAATAAAGAACAGAATATATGAAGTTTTAATATTTGAATCTTATTATTGTCTTTTTTTTCTTGATTATTTTAACAGTGTGCTGTGTTCTCCTCCTCAGGGTTGATTGTCTTAGCTGCCATTACACCTGAGTCATCATTGGACTCAGGCCATGAGACCAACTCCTCTGAATTGACGGATGTTTCAGAGATGGTGTCCGCTATGAAGCAGAACCAGAACCAGGCCTACCTTCTGGCTCATCATATCAACAAAGAACGAATCCTCTGCCGCCGAGACTTTCCCTTGGCTATCCCTGGCTGCACTGCAAAGACCATAGGAACTGGGGCCTTCTCTGTGGGTCAGATTCGTGCTGGCTGTCCACCCAAGCAAGTAATCCTTAGCAAGACTGTTCCCTTTAAAGTCAGTCCAAGTCAAGACTCTGCAGTGCTTAGTGTTTTAACAGAGCAGGGAGGCAATCAAGACACTACTCAGACTGGACAGAAAGTAGAAATGAAAGCAAACTCAGAGTCCACCAAAGTAAACACCTCTGATGCTCCTTCCAAGTCACCTGAAGAAGTCAAAGTGTCTGATGCCTCACTGACAGCTCAAGTCAGTAAAGATCAAAAGTTATCAAATTCTTCTGGTGAGACACTGAGCCAAAATCTTTCTGATGGGGTAAAGGGGAAGACAACAGCACCTCTGGATACAGACCCTGACAACAAAGCCTTACCTATCCTCCTGCCTCTGGACAGAACTGCCTCTGCCAAGATTTCTCCCACTAACATGTGCCAAGATGCCAAGACTGCCTCTAGCGAGACCATGAAGCCTTCAAGCTCTACAGAACTTCTGCCAGTGGATGACCTTTTCTGCACGTGCCCAGTACAACAGGAGCTTGGTCCTCAAAAAAGACTTAAAGACCCACAGATTCAGAAGGTAGTCGTGTTTCAATCGTCCTCCCCCACAGATGATGAGCGTCTTCGGGCCAAAGGCCTCCAACTGGCTAACAGTAAAGAAAATGCAGTGAGAATAGGAGCAGATTCCAGTTTGGCAAAGCCCAGCCCAAAAATACAAACCAAGTACTCCCCTCGTTTGCCTGTAAAAGCAGAGAGAAAAGAAGCAGCTGAAAGTAAGGCTGAAGGTACCCAGGGAAAATCCCACCTTGAGCCACAGAAATGTCCCGTAAAATCCTTACCTATTTTAGATGACCCAATATCACCTAGCCTCTCTGCAGATAAGGTTTCCACTCTACCAGCCAGGGACTCAAAGAAGCAAGGCAGTGGTAAGGGTAAGTCCCAGCGCAGTGCCCCTTTCTTGAGCTTTAGAAACCTTCTTTCAGCTACTTTTCCAGCAAGAATGCGAAGAGAAACGGATGAGCGGAGGGCTCAGTTGCAGAAGGTCCGTCAGTATGAGCTAGAGTTTTTAGAGGAGTTGCTGAAACCCAAGTCATCCCAGGGAGAATTTCTACCCAAGGGATCCTCACCTGTGCCCTCAGGCACCCCTTGTGCCTGCCAGCTTCGCACCAGCCCTGTACTAAAGGCACCAGGTATCTCCAGGGAGCAGCGCCGCAGCTGTGACTGTAAGCGAATGTGTAGGGGCATTCGACTACCTGACACACCAGTTGGCTCCACAACAGATATACAACACAGAGGCAGAGAGAGAACTATCTCCAAGACCCCTCCAGCAGTCTCAAAAGCCCCTCACACCCAAGATGCTACAAGGAGACCTCAGACCTTAGAGATCAAGACCACACGAATACGCTCTACCAGCCTTGAGTCAAGAGAGCCAAGGGGAGAGCAGGGTTCCTGCTTACCTACCTGTACTTCTCAAACAGATTGCATGGGTGCTCCACAATATAAGAAGCTCCAGAGGCGTTACAGCATTGGAGAGCTGGATAACAGCACTAGCACACCTGTGTATGCTGAGGTAAAGCCCAAAGCCAAAAGTCTAGAGAAGGAGATGGAGAGAGTGAGAGCCACAGGTTTAAGGCTACCCACCCCAATTGAGCCAGTTCATGCTCAGTCTCACCAGGCAGAGGGAAAAGGAAAGAAAGGTGTGTTTTTCATTCAGGGAGAAGAGGTACTGCGTGAAAGTAAAGATGGGACTGGCGAGGTGCTGCTGACCCTGCACAGCGAAGACAGTGATGACAAAGATAAATGTTGCTCATTCTGTTTTTGCTACAGGAAGTGTGAGGCAGCAGATGAAAGCAGCGAGAAAGATGAGCTCTCTTACTCCATACCCCTTCAGGTCCTTCCAGGCATGGAGCTGGACGCACACACCTTTCCTGTGGTAAGCAAAACACTCCAGGTTCTCAATGCAGAGGATTGCAGTGGAGAGGAAGAGGAGGAGGAAGAGGAGGAGCCACAGACACAAGAGATTGACCTGAGAGCCTGTGGTACACTGGAGGGGAGCCTGGCAAGGGTACAGGCTCTACAGGGGAAATGTTTCAGCTTGCCTGATGGTTTCCTGAATGCCCAGTTGGATGCTAATGAGTTGCTTGCTATCCTGCGCCAGTGTGCTAACAGCCCACAGGCTGAGGGTGAGACTCGTCTTCAACCCTCACAGATCGCAGAGTACAAACAGGAGCTGGCTGTGCGCTTCAAGGAATTCAGAGCATCTTGTCGGCGGGTGGCAAGTGTTGAAAAAAGCCCAACACGCATGCTTGCTGTTGTCACAGCCAGCTTCCAAGTGTTGTGTGAACTAACACAAACCTTTATCAAATTGGTCAGAGGGGTTCGTTCAGAATCCCAAAGGCTACAGCTGTTAAGAAAAGTCGAGGAAGTTGCTATCAACTACACTTTGCTTCTGCGTGCAGCAGAAGAATCAATGGGACACTCGAGCAGCTTGCCAACAAAGACAGTGAGCCCTCAAGTTTCCTCCAACACCAACATGAGCTCACTCACTCGACCTATCAAAACTCTGCCTGCCCAGTAAGAATAAATCTGGCAGGGATATAATCAAAACAGTCCAGAATGTGGGTGGCTACTCTATCCAAACCATTATTTGTTTATTGTTTACATTTTTTTACAAGTCATGCAATGAATCATCTTCAGTAAAAATTGCAATGCAGCTGTTCCATCCCATGTTTAGAGGCCCTGAGGTAGCCTTGTGGATCTTGTTTTGAAATATAAAGATACACCAAACTAATGCACAAATGGAATAAGAACCCTATAACAGACTGGGTGATACAGGGCTTGTCACCTCATATCAATATTCACAATATACATAAGTCATCAAAGTATAATATTTTATATGTAATGTATATTTGAGTTGTGTCTACTTAGCAAATAATAAATAAGTTTTGTGAAGAAAAAAGTGAAGAATATATTTGAAATGTATTGATTTCAGAGAACTATAAAGATTCTAATAAATCATCAGAAATAAATGTATGCTCTGGCCAGAAATATTTCAGAGATCTCGTCAAGTAGCGACTTCTATTAATTGCGTAGTCCAAAGCGTTGGTCGGTTAGATGGTGATGTGTGTGTTTGTTGAATTTTCTAATTGTTGTAATGCAAAATGGAGATCTCTGTTGGCTATGATGACTGTGTCTGGTATACTGATACTAGAGGGAAAATTAACTGACAGTGTTGGAAAATGAAAACCACTGAAAGACAAGAATGACATTTTAAACTATACTGACTGACAGAGGCCCATTCTTTCACTATTACAGTGCAGGTGCAGTATAAAACACACCTGTTCAGGGCAGACAATGTAGCAGAGACCCAAGTCATCATCTTATTCACTATACAGTAATGAGTATTGTTACCTCACTCAGCTGTAGAGAAGGAATACCCACACTGTACTTAATAACGCACAGAGTGATTTTACACCATCGCTGATCCATAGCTCACTTGCATCACACTTGTCGTGAACAATAGTTTTAAATATAGCCATCCACTTGCAAGTGAGTAAGCTTTTCACTAGAATTTTGCACAACCTCTGAAATTAGCTCTGAAGCTGAAATGTATCTTTTAATGTTTGGTTATTTTTTATTCACTCTGCTGCTGAAAAACTCACTTGAGTCCACACCACCAATTTTACATAACTCATCTCTTTGAAGCTAAAGCTTACCCGTTTAAAATGATCATTTGTTTTTAATTCAGGTTTTCAGATACAGTATATATAAATTTGCTTTCTATGTGCTGTTATACATTGTGCAATCTAGCAAATATATAAGAAACACACAAAGTAGTTTTCTATGTATTTTAATAAAACTAACACATCTGTTTCCTGTCTGAAATCTTCTTTGTGTCTCATCCTCTTGTTATTCTTGCAAATTAATCACATAGGCTTTGTGCTGGCCTGACATGTAAACTGGACATACTGTTTTAAAGAGAGTGCTTTAAAGCCAAACGAATAGTACCAACTCTTACAACATACTACAGACAATAAATGTGATAATAATGTTTCTTGCACAAAATGTTTTGTTGTTTGTTGGTATAGAGCATGGTAATCCGATAATAATTTATAAAATTCTGTATGTATGACTCAAGGTTTTTAACTGTTCAGTATTCTGTGGTTTAGAAACAATAATAATAATAATAATAATAATAATAATAATAATAATAATAATTTTAATAATAATAATAATTTTAACAAAAATAATTGGGATACTTAATGCTCTACAGAGGATATAACATAGCTTACAACAAATGTTCAATACTAGAAAAAAATTATAAAACAACAACGGGGGAGGCGTTTAAAGGAACAAATACCCCATAGTCAAACTGTCTCTTAGAACTGCTTCTATTTTTTAATAATGGGACTGTAATTATTCATTAATTTAGCAATATATTCCACCTGAAATTCCTTCCATTTTATACTGAAAGTGATTTTGCATACTAAAGGAAAGCAGGATATCAGCTTTTTGCACTTTTTTCCTTGGTGTCCAAACACATTTGTCAGGTTTACAAGCATTCTCTTTTAAACAGTTTGTCCTTAGCTGTTGATGTGGCATTTTCCATAATCATATGCAGTGTTTTCTCTTTCACTGTACTGCATGTTTTCCCTAACGTATTAAATTTTCAAGGGCAGATACTTTGACCATTGAAGGTGATAATACTGTTTGTACAGATTATTTTCCGGATCTTAAGTGGAGAACTAGACAAAAATGAGAGGCCACGGAGGCAAGATGTTAATGTTTTGCAAATGAAATTCAGTATGGAAATGTATTTATTCTACACTGTAAATGTAAATAGCAACATAAAATATTTGAGAGAATAAGAAACACTTTTCAAACATTACTTGTAACATTAAGATTTATCCCAACTCTTCACTATTTTGTAAAAAGAAAAGAATAAAACATGTCAGTAAGGTAATTATTTATAGTAGTGATGTAACATAGAAACTAATAGCAAATCTTATATTTTAATGAGTATATTACAATTATAAAGCATGAGACATGTTTATTTTTATAAACAAAAAATACCAGACAATGTCCCCTCATTAGCACTTGAACATTTTAACATTATGATAAACATTTTCTGTAATTGTCATTGTTCAGTTGCTTTGCTTAACTGTCTGGATTTGTCTGTGTTTCATTCACACGATGAGCCCGCCATGGCTTAATCCATTGTTTCTTTATGTGCACCTATTCATTCCTGTCTTTATTTACTGTCAATGATCTTGTCGTCACTGTGGTCTTATGTCTGTGTACAAAGTTAACTCATGTTTTAAGAGCAATAAAGTATATTATATAAACTCTTCCAGAGAACTTGGAAATGACATTGCATGCAGTAAACTTGTGGTAGTGACAGAGTGTCGATTAGAGTGCCTTTAACAAATGATGTTATGTGAAGGATAAATTATCTAGAAACGTCCCTCTTGTTGCTGCGAGCAGCTACTTATTGTCGTAGTTGTTCAATTTATTCTCCTCTGGCAAAAAAACTGGTGTTGACTAAACAATGCAAACCTGACCAACTTGACACATAACCAACCATTAACAACACGATGGCTTTGTGTCGTTGAAATTGAGGCTTATTAAAGATGAATTTTTCTGTGTTATTTGTGTTACAGTATAGCATTTTAAGAACCAACAACCAGTCAGGAGAGCCTTTTTGACAGAAACCTTGCAGCTACCTTGTATTCATTTCCAGAACTGGCAACCATAATGTTAATCAAATACAACTGTCTGTGTTTTTAGATCTACAGCAACACTCGTAATTTTCCCCACCAGTCAGTCCTTGAAAGACAGGAATGTGTCACTGTCATACTTAATTGGCTGTATTTACAAAAGACATTTCGACATGTCACAGCAGAAAAAAGCACAAGTGTAAATGATAAAATCGATTACAGACGAGACTCATTCAGCCACTGCTGGCTTAATGACTCACTGCCATGGTGTACTGGGATTCTGAATGTGGTTATTGTTAATGTTATTGAAACTTGTGCTTTATTTCAACTATGAGTAAAAATGTCTACTGTGAGGGAAACAAATCACATAATCTACTTACCTCTTTTACAGACTGCATTTTGGTGAGGCACATTTTTCATTATGGTTCCCGAAATTTGCCCTGTTGTCCCTCAAAGGCATGGCAGGCCCAAGTATGGCATCTCTGCCATTAATATGAGAAAATTACATTTGTCTTGAATTAACACAAAGGGAACAGGTCGTGGTATTACCTCTGGCTGACGAGTATGAACGGGCTAAGTATCATTTTGCATTAATCACATCCAAAACCAAAAGTCTTCAAATACAGCTAAAAGTTGTGAATGTTCTAAAAGTCTAACGTTTAAATTAAATGTACTGACGTTTAAACGACACACATACGTTAACAGTTACAAATATTATTGTTACGTTAACGTCAATAACCATGAATTAATGAAATTATTTACAAAATTACTTTTTTTACGTGATACAGTGTAGTTAAGACGCGGTTTAGGCCCTCAACTCACACTGCGCTCATTCAAAAGTGTCAACCTGCTGGGAAGTTGCATTTGCAGCCCGTGTTCAGGATCACGTGATCCTGTCCTTCGCTCCGAGAATGACGTAATCGCGGCAGAAGCGTACGCGCCGCCCCTGGAGGAAGAGCCGCACGCGTGATGTGTGGGACATAATGGTGGATAGGTAGGGAACACACGTTAGCTCAGTGAGACTAGCTCATCAACTGTTGATTAATTTGCGGTCGTTGTCTCGGACTCTTCGCTTTCCCAGACTCGACATCCGCTCGCTGCCGCTGTCCGCTCATACTGAACGACGCCCTGGACCGCAACAAAATGCCGAATATCAAAATATTCAGCGGTAGCTCACATCCGGACCTGTCTCAGAAGATAGCCGACCGACTAGGTCTCGAGCTGGGGAAGGTTGTTACGAAAAAATTTAGCAACCAAGAGACATGGTGAGTCGTTTGCTGCTTGGGCAACTATAAACAGAGGTTATAACCGTATGAGTTAACTTGTACACAAATGTTGTAGCCCAGCGACATGTGTTAAATTAGAAACGCGGTGTCACGATGAAATTGCCGCGCGGTGTTGCTAGGAATCTGTAACGTTAGTCTACACATGGCTGGGAACTCGTGCTAACTAACAACCGTGCTGGTTATTCCCGAGCAACAGAACTACAACAGTTGCCTAAATAAACTGACATTATATTGTTACAATAACAAGCATGTCGAAACTGTCATTTCTTGACTCAGCATGCTGCTCTTATCTCCCGATCACAGCACAGTAGACGCAAGCCATTGTTTACCCTGACTTCTGTATCTTATCTAGCCTGTATGGTTTGTTAACTCGGTGGCGCTAAGTGCTGTTTGTCTTGTCACCTCTCTCCTTTGGTAGCGTGGAGATAGGGGAGAGCGTGCGTGGGGAAGATGTCTACATCGTTCAGAGTGGCTGTGGGGAGATCAATGACAATTTAATGGAGCTGCTGATCATGATCAATGCCTGCAAGATCGCCTCTGCCTCCAGAGTCACCGCTGTCATCCCCTGCTTCCCGTACGCCCGGCAAGACAAGAAGGACAAGGTGGGGGTGAGGGATATCTGTCTAATTACTTCTGTCATGCCATTTGCCATCCAGCACCATGACAAGAAGCCTGCAGCCACGTCCATCGACAGCCACTCCACAAAGCATATTTGCCTTTTTTTATTTGTTCTGCTTTCCTTTTGTTCTTTATGCTTTGCTGAGTCAACTGCATTTTACATCTCATTCCTTCTTGTCCAGATGTTTGCCTGCTTTTCACCCTCATTCTAACATTTCAATCATGTTGCATGAATGGAACGTTTTGCATGTGTAACTACCAGTTCTGGACAATTAAATGATAAGCTACAAGTTCACATGTCTATGATGTTTTAATGAGACTGTTATACAGCAATAATGTTTTTTTTTTTTAGATTAACAACCTTTTGGCAGGGGCAGACATGTTAACTTTGAACCTATTTGACTTTCTATGCTACCTTAATCTGCTTTGTGCATACTTTTAATTGTTAACCAGAAAAATTGTTTCTATTACCGTTA
>JAPXVT010000030.1:1913042-1931299 GCA_029823135.1 Acanthurus reversus | reverse complement strand
AATTGCTCTGAGCAAGTTTCCGTCAACTAAGGCCCTGCACATACCGCGGCAACATATCTCACGCGTGGGACCGAGAAGGAGACAGGCTGGAAACCACAACAAGTAATTTTTGGATTTATGCTGGTCATGTGTTGTCCTAGGCACTCAGAATTCCTGGGTCAGAGTTGGAAAGATGGGTCCTAACAGGTAGAGCACATATAGAGCACACGCAAAGGGTCAGAGGGCAATCCCTTGAGGGCCACGGGGTATTTGTTCCTCCTGTTTGTCTGTGTAGATCATAAAATGTTATACTGGAGACATGCATAGGTTCATGCAGCTGGCCTACTTTCTCCCTGTGTTGCCGTCTGTAACTTTAAGTGACAGTTAAAATGAGTGACAGAAGTCTGAAACCTTTGGCTGTCCAGAGGTTTTCTAAAGAGACAAACTTTTCCATAAACTTATTGCTTGGTCAGGCGGCATCCTTCAAATGATAACTGTCAAAACAGTTATGTGAAATGACTTTTCAATTGAATCAATAACTCTCAAATGTCCAGTCTGAGGTCTCTGCCTGCTGGTGGCACAGCAGTGGTTGCAGTCAGCTGTAGTGGAGAGGAGAGGAAAAAAAATGAAAGCTTACAGGAGTGAAAAGCAGCTGGCTTTTAAGAACAGGGTATCCCATAACACGTAAACATAAGCAAGTATGTGCATATGAAATGCACACACTTGCACACTTACCTAGCTTTGCAATGACTTGGATTATCAATTAAGACTCAGTGGAGCAGTTTGTTCACAACATAAAATCAAAACAAACAGATTTTGAAATTAATCAATCCTGTTGCCCGAGCGAGCCTCTCCAGCAGCATCAAAGCAGGTGTCATGTGTGGCCGTTACACACAGCTGCGGCTATTTATAGTGTGACTCTAATTAATCACATGTTCCTGACTGTAAGTCGTCATTGCAGATATCCCGATCATCATTATCAAAAGCCAGAAAGATGTTCATTGATTAGCTTATGAAGTTTAGATTGAAACATACTTTACAAGTGCTTTTACAAATCTGGATCAAATGTAAAGATCATTGACAGTGCGATGAAACTCCAGTGTAAATAAAATCAATTATCAAATTTATCACCCATAAATGATTTTTTAATGAAGTGTAGAAATGTGACTCTGAGAAATATTTTACAGAAAGCTGTACAGACTGCGGTTTAATGACACAGCCAGTGAAATTGGCAGACACCTTAAACAGTGTGTCACAAATGTTACATCTCACTTCATCTTTTGTGCATACATGTCCCTTATGTTTTTAGCATTTCAGGCTATAATAATATGTAAAGGTGTTCCTAGCAAATACTTGCTCCTTAAATGGTGTGCCTTTTAGAAAGTCTTCAAACCTCGCCACAGTGAATAAATAAGCTTGTTAGCAATGGGTGCTCACATTGACAAGACCTTAAACCAGTGCGCTCTCTCTCTCTCTCTCTCTCTCTGTCTCTCTCTCTCGCTCTCTCCCTGCTGTCTTTCTCACACGCTCACACAAAATGCTCTTGTGCCAAGTTCTTGCTACTTTTGGCAGCTAAAATAACTCAGTGCATTTCATCAATAACAATGGCAGAGAAAGAACACGAGGAATCATTATTCCCTCTGGCCTGAACTCTCATGCTGAGGATCCATTTGACTTCCTAAATATAACTGCATAGCTTAGTAGAACCCGTGTGGTGTGCAAACTTACAAAACTGCAGTGAAATGGTTCACTCGGCTTATTTATCAGCAAAACTAACGCAGAAACACCAATTTTCAATTTTCAAACCTTTCTAACTTCACTGTTGCTAAGCTGTTTGATCAAATTACACTTTTATCATTTTAACATGCATTAATGTTTTGACATTGCAGTAAAAAATACAAATGTCTTTAAAACCTACTCATCCTCCTATTTATTACCAATACACAACTATGCCAGTGTGCTGAATGATTACGGTAAATTGTTAATTCTTGTTTTTTTTTTTAGATCCTTAGTGTTGATTTATTTATATGATTTCTGTCTTTTTTTGCTTCAGTGATGGAACCAATCTGGTGGATTTCACCTTTGTGGAGAATGTAGTTCACGGCCACATCCTGGCTGCTGAACGCCTGAGGCCCGACTCTCCCACATGTGGAAAAGTGAGTGAGAATCAAATAAAACAGCGAACCCAACTTTGTGGTATTGCTGGTTAAAAGGATTCTGTTCATGAAGTCACAATGCTAGTTACACACAGTCTTTTTTGAAATCCGAATTTGTATTTGTGGATGCTTTGTAAACCACATTTTAAATCATATATCTTCTGCTTCACTTTCAGCCATACCACATCACCAATGACGAGCCAGTTAGATTCTGGGACTTCATGTCGGAGGTGTTGGTGGGTCTGGGATACCCTGCTCCTCGCTACCACCTCCCTTATGCTCTTGTGTATGGACTGGCCCTGCTCCTCTGGCTGCTGGCCCTCATCCTGCGCCCTCTCGTGTCCTTCAAGCCCACCTTTACACCAATGAGAGTTGCCCTGGCTGGAACCCACCACTACTACAGCTGTGAGCGTGCCAAGCAGGACCTGGGCTACAAACCGGTTGTCAGTCTGAAGGAGGCAATAGCACGCACAGTGCAGAGCTACCCTCACCTCAGAAAAGGGGACTGAATGTAGAAAAGAGGTGGAGACTGTTGAGAAATCCAAGCCTCTGGTCTTAAGGTGATCAAGTCACACTTAACAGACAACTCAAAATGAGGAAACAGACAGTTTATCTTTATTGAAACCCCACAATGTGTAGCATTTGTGTGCCTTTCCAATGTTTATGTACAGTTTTCACCAGTAGATGGCAGCACGTGGCCCAGGTCTCAGTAAGAACCTGCAGTATGATGTTATCAAAATTTTTAGCACTTTGTAAATGTTTAAAAAAAAAAACAATTATGACAGCGTAAATATACTGATCATACACTGTGTGAACTGCAGAGGCATACAAATGTTCTTGTTCTATTTTTTTTTTTTTTTGTGTCACACATTGAGATGCTGCTGATAATGTCAAAATGCCTTAAAACATTCCACTAAAACACAATTCTTGTGATGCAACTTACATGAAAATAATTGCTTAAAATTCTGTCTGGCTTTGCATTATTTGACCAAAAGTGTGTGGACAGTGTTGTTTACCTCTGAAGTTGTTTTATTTTGCCAGGGTAAGCCCCTTGGTTTAAATTAAGAGAAATCTTAACGCTACAGTATTCAGTAATGTTGAGACAGCAGTGTCCTTTTAACTTTTCACAACAGTTTAGGGTAGGTCGGTCTCATCCACTTGCAGAATGACACACTCATAAAGAATTTTTTATTGCTGAAGAACTTGATTGGCCTGCACATCACCCTGACATCATCCCCATCCAACATCTTTAGGATGAAGAACGGCTGATGAGGCTGTTTCACCTAAAATCAGTGACAAACTCTGGTAAAAACTGTATATACAGTATCCATTTGTTCACTGGAGAAGTTTTTGGTATCTGTTGTTGTTCGTCTGTCTCTACTGACCATGAAATAATTCCATCCTGATGTGATTCTAATGCAAGAATTAAGGACGAATCCACCTTCTTTGCTTGTGAAATTCCTTTCAAAGTTCAGCCAAAGCTAATATGAGGCTTGTTTAAACTTTAAACTCATCGTGTTCTTTTGTGCAGTGTTCTCTGTTTGTGTGACCATCCCTTCATCATTGCTTAATAAGGAAACCCTGTTTGGATGTAAAAAATGGGAGTGATTTTCGCTTTTAAAACACTGAAACTTTGGAACTGAGACTGATGCAGTGTCATTGTTAGCTTCGGCTGAACATAAAAATGCGTTTTACACAAAACAAAGACAGTGTTGCATTTGAATTGCATTGGGAAGAGATCTTTCATGGTAGCATGGTCAGGAGGAATGATTAACAGCTCTCAATAACTGAATATGGGCATGTGAGCCAGAGATTTGTCTTTCTGAGGTGAGGCATTTTTCTCATTCCGCATCTTGGTGTGGTGAATGCAAGTGGGGGTTAAATTCAGACACATTGCATTCTTGTTTTATTTCTGCGCCAGCAGCACCCTAATGATTCACTGCTCGAGTCAGCGCCACCAGGCAAGGCTGTCCAACTGGTTTCTTGTTTAGGGGAAAAGGGAGAGGGATCCAGTGAGATAATAGACTCAGCGTTTACACTTGCCAGTGTGCTCACCAGAGTGAAACTTTGGCTCTCAGACTTGCTAATTTCCTTTTCCACCTTCTCTCTGACAAGTTGCGAAATCTTTTCACACCATTTTCTGGTTTGAAAAGGCCTCATAAATGCATGCACAGCATGTGTGAGATTGCTTTTTGTATAGAAACAGTGGTCGGCTGATCTCTGTTGATATTGTCGGGACAATTTCTTGAGCACAGACTTCATTTTTTCTTATACAAACATAGACAAAGCCATACACATTGGGCAAACGCTTTGTTTATAATACCTTTTCATCTGCCCTCCCACATAGAATATATACGACTAAAGGTCAAACTAAGTCACATAGACTTTTAGCAGATTCTGTTAAATTTCAAAAGAAGTTTTTTTTGTTTTGTTTTGTTGTTTTTGCTTGAAAGCACATACTCAATTTTTTGTTTCAAATATAAAATTACTGAGTCATGATTGACTTTTATATTATTTCTGCTTATGTGGGGACCACTTTTTCAGTTTGTCGTCGCTCATCCGTTGAGTGTGTCGCTCTTGATCTCATTTTAATGAGGTCTCTGCTTCCTGGGTTTTCCTGCCCAATGAGCATGAGAGCAGCGTTCCCACGGGAGTTGTTGCTGCCAGTCGCTTCATTTATGTTTGCCGTGCTGTGCACCTCGTTGTCGCCCTCTTCTCTTCCTTTGCCTGGCTTGCTCTCAGAATTGATTGTTGACACCTGTACAACAGGTATATGCCTGCCTGACTCCTATGAACAAAGCACGGATGTAGTAAACAAAAATGATTTCTTAGCAACCTCTGTTACGCACATACACACACACACACACACACACATGCACACACATACATACACACACGCATGCTGCTCCACCCCATATCTACCTACCATTACTGGCTTGGCTCGTCAGCGCTCACGCCCGTACCTGTTCTTTAGCGCAGGCACCGACACCTGTCAGACAGAGAGAGATTTTCCCCCTGCTCACACACTCAGAGGGACACACTCTCACAGACTCTGCTGAGTTTGGTGGACTTTGCTCTGCTGGATATTAAGTGAAAGCAGGTAGGTACTGCAGCTGGCAGGTGTGTTATTTACATCATGACTTAGCAATTTATCTGGATAGATGTTGTATTTAAAGCTTCAGTAATCAGCTGTAAGAACAGAGAATGTAAATGGAATCAGTCAAACTACATTTAAACTGTTAACTTTGATGATTATTGGTGTTTGCCTTCTCATTTGTCTGGGTGTTTCCCTGTCATGATTGCTTGTTGGCAGACTCGTCTGTCCTGCTCCACGCTTGCCCTTAATGCTATCGCCCTTCATCTGTCATTTTATCTTGTGTTGACGTTGGTTCAACCAAGGTTAAATATGCTGCCTGAGCCCTTGGTTTATTTGTTTGGTCCCTGATATTGAGGACATTATCCTCCAGAGGTGTTGTGTTGGTGTGTTGTAGAAGAGATTCACAGCCTCGGGAGTTAAGTTGTGTTTGCATTCTGGATTTTGCTGAACTCCACAGTTTTGCATAAGCTGTGGTCTGTGCTTGCTTTCAGATAAAGAAACATCTGGCTGCGTTTCAGTTGCATTTTTGTTTTGTTCATCAGTTCCCTTAGGGAAGCGGCTTTGCCTCTGAGAAGTGAAAGGGTCACTAATTCAGATATGTGTGAATGGAAGCAGCATTTGTCCTATCACACAAAACATTGTGAGCAAGTCGACTTTGTATCCGAACACCAAGAATCAGTTACACATATGTCTGTCTGCATATATGTGTGCATTTCCATTCATATTCAAACAACAGCGGCGTTTTTTTTTAAGGTGGTCGGACAGGATCATCTACATGTCTAAAGGATGAGACAAAGGAATTTGTTACAGAGCACATGTTTCTCGTTGGGCGTAACATGGCGTGGGAAGGACCGTTTTGAAAGTGACTGAGTGAGAGGATTCAAATTCATTTGTCATTTTACCACACAAGGTAGCAGAATGAAATGCCGTTGCAGTCCCCTCAAGCTACTACTTAATGAGAAAATTAGGTGAATTTATAATTAATAGTTCATGAAAATAAAACTAGTCTTTAGATTTTTGTGTTAAGAAAAGGGTTAAGAACTGCATCTATAATGCATTATAAACATACTTATAACGTGTTATAATGCGCCTATTATGCTATATAATCAACATTAATATGAAGGGGTAGGTAAACCCTAATTCAACCATAACCATAACCTCCTTTAACACATTCTAAATTTGTTTATAATATGTTATATATGTTCATAATGTGTTATAGTACATTACAGAGACAGGCTTCATAGAAAGTGTTCGGAAATTGTTCTTTAATCTGGTGGCACGGCAGTAGATACCTCTGTATGTCGTGAACAGGCCATAGCTGGAGTGAGTATTATCTCAACCTTCAGGCTCTTCAGGTAAATCATCTCACTGATATCCCTGATGCTCTGTAAGTGGGTACCAGTGATGGTGATCTGGGCAGTGACAGAGCCTTCCTGTCTTTGGCCGTGCTCATCCCATGTCAGTTTGTGATGTTTTCAGTCAGAAAGCTTTCCATCCCTCACAAGAATGGGAATTCATGGGAGGGGAATTAAGCATTATTAAGTTTCTTTAAGAAATAAAACTGTTCTGGGCTTTGTTACCAGGGTGGAGATGTGTGATGTTCGTGTCTTTGTGAAGCTAAATTCCACGAATCTAAAGCTGTTCACCCTCAATAATAAGTGCTACAAATTGCACAATTTCTTCTGACCCAGTCCCTGTCTTGATGTGATTCTAGTTTATTTTCAGGTGGCCGGAAATAGTACAAAGAAAAGGGAGAGACTTCTCGAACAAGCATGTCAAAAGGTGAGTCTGCTGACTGATCTGATCTGAATGTGACATGACGTCTTTCCTCCAATTAAAGCAAAGGGTGTGTCTCTGTGCTGGAGTGATGACTGTGAACCCTGATCTTCTGTCATTACCCTGATTTAATGCAAAATACAAGTGGTTTACTGTGTTGTGTGCGGGCACAAATGGGGCTGAATATAACGCATGCCATTAAGCAGGCGCTGATTAAGATGTTGTCATGATGCAGCCTACGGTGGGTATAATATCTCAGATGGTATGTGGGTATGTGACATGCATATGTGTGTGTCTCAGAGGGGGACAAAGCAGCTGTGTTTAAGACCACCAAAGTGCGGACCAAGCTGAAGGACGATGGCAGCTGGCTGCAGCGCTCCAGTGACCCTCAGGAGAAAACCACGGAGGAGAAGCCATGGTAACCCAAGGATTTAAACAGAGCCCTGTCCATATGATGCAGCACTTGCTCACTTGAAACAAACTAAACTGTGCATCCACGCAGGTTAGCAGAAGTGAGGGCCAGACGTATAAACGGAACCCCCGTTGACACCAGCCCAGTTTCGTCACCGACAAAAACCACTCTGCCTTCCACCAAGCCTGACCCTGAAAGGTAAACACAGGTTTTCAATGTCACAGTTATCCACCAAACACTTTGAAAGCTCCTACAAAACATGATTGTGCTGATAACGGGTCTCTGTTTTGAATTTAGAGCACCAACATCAGGATACCTGATCAGGTAAGACCAGCACTGGCATCCATTTACACACGCAAATTAAAACTGAATCAAAAGTACTGAAAACTGGGAACAATATGGTCAACTAACACTTTCTGTTTTTCTCTCAGAGGTGTTCTCACTAAAACAGACAAGCCTCCCTCATCCTCTACATCGAACGGCTTTATGTAAGAACTTTTCTTGAGTAAGCAGAGTAGGTCTGACTAGAGATGCACTTTCTCCTCTCTGTTTCCCACATGAATATCCTCTGTTTGTTTTTTCTCTACAGCGGAACAACGCAGTTCAACAAAAAACCCTCAGAAAGCTACAAGAAAATGTGAGCGCCCACAAATCAGATTCCCAGTTAACTGCTGGCAGCCGCATGAGAATGTATTTTAATGTGCCGTATGTTTGCCCTTCTGTCCCTCAGAGCCCCCCATACTGTGAGGTCTACTTCAGAAAACCAAGAGGGCCAGCTGAGCGCCGAGGAGCAGGAGAAACGGTGAGGCTCTCCTGGCGCAAAAAGGAACACAATCCAATTTAAACTCACATGCCCTGAAAAGAGATTACATGAACAACATAATGATTTGGTTTTTTTTCGCAGAACGGAGGCAGCCAGCAATGTTCTAAAGAAATCTGCAGCCAGGCAACGGTCTTATGTGCTCTCTGCTGCTAAGAAATTTGAGTATGTATGAGAAATCTGAACACTCAACCTGTTTCTGGAATTCTTGAATCATAAAAGAAGTGAGAAAACTTTGCTACACATTAATTGTAAGTGGAGAGCATTTACGGAGCCATATCTTTTAACCTCAGGTCTAAACAAGAAGCACCCGACACCCCACCGACCAACAGCACTCAATCATTTGTGGCTAAAAGGTAAATGCTCCCTCTAACATCTCTGAAAGAAAAAAAAAAAAACCTGTCACTTTAAGTATGTGATCAAACATCTTTCTTTTGCATTCATCTGTGCACGTGTGCTTGTCAAAATAACGCAGGGTGGAGGTTACTGATGATGATGAGAGTGCTGTGACGCCAGCACCTGCCAGCACCCCGCCCCCTTCTGCCGCTGTCCCTGTGACATCCGCTACCTCTGGGCCGCAGCCTAAACCACGGAAAATGTGAGAAATGTGACATGTTTATTTTTTAAAGCAAGTGCCTCCTGTCAGTTTTATTTCATTCATAATCTTTGTGGTTTACAGAGTTGACACCAGCGTTAAGACAGCAGTTGATGTCCCTGTTAATGAGCCAGTGGCACCAAAGGTGGAGGAGAAGGAGGAGGCTGCACCAGAGCCTGTGAAAGAAGACCCCCTTCCAGTGTCTGTTACAGAGAAAGACCCATTTGAACACATGAAACCAGGGTGCACCAAGGTAGACACTCCTCTCCCCGAGCTCCCGCCTGAGCTCATTCAAGCAGTCAGTACACAGCCAGAACCGGAAGATTCAGATGTTTCTGAGAAAGCTGACACACCTCTGAAGGAACTTGCACCAGCAGTACCGACCCCGATGTCACCTACCCCAGCACCCTCTGCCCCAGAATCCCCTCCTCCAGTGCCTCCTACCACAGCATCCCCCGACCCAGTCTCAGCTGCCCCAGAATACCCTCCTCCCGTGTCTCCTACCCTAGCATCCCCTGTCCTGGCTTCACCTCCTCTAGTGTCTGTGACTCCAGCCTCTCCTGTCCCTATGTCACCTGTTCCACTCTCACCTGATCAAGTGTCGGCTGTCGTAGAGATCACAGTGAAGACTGAACCAGAGCCAGAACCAGAACCAGAACCAGAACCAGAACCAGAACCTCAACAGTCTCCAGAGCCAAGGTAAAATTTTAATAACCAAAATCAGTGCATATTTTAACACAGTATCAGTGGTGGAAAGTAACTGAGTTTTTTCATTCAAGCAGTGTTTCCAGGTGCAGGCTTTGCTTGAATATTACTTTTATAAGCTACTTTATACTTAGATTATACTACATTTCAATAAAATGTAGTAAAAATAGTGTTCTTTTTTCTTCCCTACATATATTTCACAGCCTTTATCACTAGACCTTTTAACATATTGCATAGAAATATCAACTTAATATTGAATCAAATTTAAAATGTTGTACAGTGTTATAGGTTACATTGTTATTGGTCAAACTACCAAACATTTTGGAAGTAACTAACATTTGCTCCAACTTGACCAAATGCAACAGTGGAATGCTTTGTACAGACTGATCCATCAGTGATAATGATTCAGTAATCTAATACATAACATTCACAGGGGCATTGTTTGCTGCTCTGATTGGTTGTGCCAGTGCAACTCAGCAGGCCCAGGTTTTAGGTCTATCAAACTGCTTTCAGAGGCATTTTGTCCAGTGCACATTGAACTCACCCCATGGAAAAAATGACCTGAGAGGTACCACTGAACCATGAGCTTCATCTGGTTCTCAGGCTGAAAAATAACAATTGCTAGGTATTAATAACGGTTAAAAATCTTAAATTTTGCCAGGGTAGCTACTTTTACGCAAATAAGGGATCTGAATACTTCCACCACTGCATAGTGTTAAAATCAGCATAACATACGTACTTAAGACAGTGACAATGAGCCTCAGACAGCAACATTATGTCAAATATCTTTTAAATACAGCCATGATCCCAAAAAAGCTTGGACGCTGTGTAAAACATAAATCAAACAGAATGTGATACTTTGGTAATCCTTCTTGAATGCATTTCAAAGGGGTGAAAGAAAAAGAAACCAATATCTTTTTAATGTTTTATCTCATCTGCCTCATTAATTTTTGTGAATTTGTGCTTACTCTGAATTTGATGCCAGCAACACATTTAGAACAAGTCGGGACAGGAACGGCGAAAAACTGGGAAAGCTGATATTTACAAGCAAGAAAGGGGCGAGGTTCACCACTTAATGAAATCCATGATTGCATAAAGGATATTTATACACAGGTTGGAAACACTTGGTTAAATCATTGTCAGTAAACACAGTTTGTTTGCAAATGATTGCATTCTGTTTTTATTTACCTTTCACACAGCGTTTCAACTTTTTGGAAACAGGGTTGTAGAATAAATGAATATCAAAGTACTGAATTAGCTTTCAGGTAGTTTTCTTTGTGTATATCCATGGTGTGTTTGCTCTCATTCTTTTCACATAGCGTGATTGAAAGCTTCCCCGGAATGCCATGTGTTTGTTCTCCATCTATTTTCACAGCTCCAGTGTTGACACGCTCACCACCTTATCCGACACTCTCATTTCTTTCGACACGAGTTCAACCAGGTACTGGAAAAAGACCAAGATGAAAGCAGCAGACACCAATATGAAAAAAATTAAATAAATAAAAAAAAAAATCATGTTCGTGCCTCCAGCCTCAGCAACAGGCCGTCTGATAATAAGAGTTTATTTCCTCCACAGCTTTAAGGACGATGAGCCAGTGCTGGCAGAGGAAGAGGGAGGCTCAGGGGAGAGTCACACCACAGAGAACAGGTATATAAAAACAACAGCTTTCTTGTTAGTGTCATAGCAGGGTTGGCAGGAGAGAAGATAATGGCTAACTGCCACTGTGTTCACTTCAAAGTAATTCAAAAACGACCTATATCTCAATTTTAGGTGCCGAAAACTTCCTCTCACAAGAGGGTGTCCCAAATTAGACTTGATTAAATGTGATACTCAGAGATGTAATAAAGAGATGAGCGTGTGTGTGTGCCAAAGCAGATGCGCTAATATATCTTCTTCTCTCACTGTCTGCAGCGCTGAACAGGAGCCAGCTCCGGAGCTCAGCAACTGTATACCAATGACAGACGATCTCCTTGCTCTCACTGAGGGGTTTGTTGAAAATGCATTCTTAACATTTGTAGTATAAAATGAAGCCATCTTCACATTGGAAATCCTTTAAGTATCACCCACAAGGTGGCACTGTTGGACCTCTTAAGATCTCCCCGCTCTTCTACCTCAAATGGCCTGTTCTTGCTCTGAAATCTCCTCTGAATGTTAAATCCCTCTTTGTTCATCACCTTCTCTACTTCCTCTTCCTCTCCTTTCCTTCCACCTCCGCAGTCCAGAGGCGTCGGCGGAGCCCGTTCCCCCCAGCCCGGGAAGCTGGAGCCAGGATCTGCTTGGCGGACTAGACAGGTATAAGAAGAGCTTTTTCCCACCCAAGCCCCAAATGCAGAGTTATGCGAAGAATTATCTTTTCATAAGTAGAAAATCAATAGCTCCCTTGTCAGAAGCGAGCGGAGGCATTACCTCACCTCGCCAGAGTTGGATATACAGTTTCAAACTTTTCTCTGTGTTTGATGTCCGTAGTGAGTCAAACCCAGCAAAGACCAGTGGCACCCTGGATCTCCTCGCCAATGATGTCATCCCAATCAACACAGAGACACCCAGGTGAGAAAGGGACAGACATGCGATGGCCTCTCCCCTCCTTGTGTACCGTTAATTCTTATCAGTACAGATGAAGGGGGCCGAGCATCCTGGCTCCCCAAGGTGTGGGATTTTTAACAAATCCCATCCGCCTCGAGTTTGATGCATAAATCAGGGCTCCTCTACTTCCAGCATTCTATTTTAACCCCCTGCTTCGCATTAGATAGAAACAAAGTCGCAGATTCCTGAAGCGACTGAGTAATACTTTGAAACAGAAAGCCATGTCTTATCTGCAGCCCGACTGGAAATAGAAGAGAATGTTCTGTGCTGATTAGTATTGCGGCTTTGTTTTGTCTCCGCCAGCCTCAGCATGCAGCAGGAGGAGGAGAAACAGACAGATGAGACAGCCAAAGAAGCACAAAGGTAGAGGGAGATGACAGGCTGCTCTTAAACAATTATCTATCTATGCAGAGCTGTTCCTGCTCAGAAATGCATTCTGTTCAGATATGCCGTGTAATGATTTATACCAATCTGCCTGCAACTATATGCTGTGTCTTTTCTCCCCATCCAGCCCCACAGAGACCGTTACTGTAACCACCAAAACTCTGATCATTACAGACAAAAGGTACGAGAGCGCACACACAGAGAAAAGAGTCTGTTCTGTACCATATTCAGATGGTTTTCATGCTTGTTAAATTGTTCAGTGGGTCTCAGGCTTTTCTAAAGGGCTGCCAGTGTAAATACTGCATGAGAAGAACCGCACTAACCTTTGCTTGGCCTCTTTTCTCTTCCCATCATGCCATTCATCCGTACCAACCTCTTTACTTTCTCTCCCTCGCCACCGTGCAGCGAGGAGGACAATGGGGATCCCTGGAGCTCACGTGTGACAACCACAGTCACTGAATCAAGGTAGTTTATTTACATCTTAATGCTTTAAGACGTCTGTGTTAGAGTCTAGTCAATAAACACAAAAGTTTGTTTATAAAAAAGTTTAATCCACTGCTGCTGAGATTAAAAAAACAGTTCTTAGAGGCTTAAAATGGGATTCAGTTGTGAGATTGATTCTCTCTCCAGTTTTCCGGGCAAATTAGTTTAATGGGGATGATAAAAATAATTGTTTAGGAAAGATTTAGTCGTTGGTTAAAGATCTAAAAAGAGATATATTTAATGATTTGTTTCGTTTTAGTAATGGGCATGGACTGAAATCAGGGTTCAATTAAGGTGAAGAAAGCCCGAAATACTCCGATTTTAGCATTCAGCAGCAAAACGGTCTTTCCATTTGTCATAGACATCCAGATTCTGATTTTGATTGAGTTTGACCCCGAGTTCCTCTGTGTTTCTGTTTACCATTCAAACTGCATTAAATCTTTCCATTATGAGTCAATGTGATCAGAATTCCTCCGACACAAGATGGGCCATGCTGACAATTGAGAGTGAAATCAGTGTGAAATTGTTTTTCAGCTCGGCTGATCCGTTTGATCCATATCCGATAGGGACCACATCCCCTAACAGGTAATCATATTGGTTTGGAGCTGTGACTGTTTTCCAGCCAGCCAGATAGCATCTCGGCATGCATAATGCAGCAGCTTCTGATTATGAGCCACTTTTCTCTATTGCAGCTCCTCTGACCTGCTCCAGCCCCTCTCAGATATTTCCATCAACAGGTACGTGAACGACAATGCAAATTTTTTTGCAGCACAGAAACCATCACGTTACTACATGCGATCATATGTGTTACAACTGCTTCACTTTGTCGTCGTTGTAATAATCATCATTCATCATCAGCAGCCATCAAAGCAGACAAGCTTAGCGCTGTGGCTGCATCTTATTGACAAATAAATAAATTATATTTAATTATTCCTCCAGTGGGCCATCCACATCCACAGAGAACAAAGATTCAAGTCCAGGAACCAAGTAAGTTGCACTCATCCAACGCCTTCTCTGTGATTAACAGTTAACAGTCGAGTGAAGTGGGGCTGCACTCCACAGTCATTTTTAGTTACAAATCATTTGTTAATTAGAATTTGATGTTCAGTGATACAGATTTATTTATCTGCGAAATAGTACAAAGTCCTTATACCGCTGTGGCTGCACCATTGTGTGACCGGCTCTGGTCATAGCAGGTGTGTCTGTGTCCCTTGTGTCTCTGGGTGGAGGAGGGGGAACAGTCTCTGAATGTTCATGTCCCACAGCCTCTGGCTGACTGGGGATGCTGATCTCAATATCGGTAGGGTCACTAAAGCTCATCCCAGGTGCACGCCTGAGGTATCTGCGATTTCTCCGAATGACACCCCCAGAGTGCAACTGAACCTCATAGGACCTCCCATCGACTGGCTTCAGCACCTTGCCTAATCTCCAGACAGTGTGGGGTGGGAGTGGCTGTATTCTCACACAGTCACCCATGGCAAGCATGTCTAAGTCTCTAGCTGATCTGTTGTAGTAGGCACTCTGACGTTGCTGCTTGTTCTTCAGATCCTGTCTGACCCGAATAACCTTTGGCTTTAGGAGGCTTGCTTTCGTTGGCAGCAGTCTTTTGGTACAGCGACTAAGCAATCCCTGTGCTGGACTGGTGTCCAGGCCCTGTGTCAGTGTATTGCAATGGTCAAGAAGTGCAAGATAAGGATCCTGACCAGCTGCTTTGGCTTTGAGCAAGAGTCTTTTTGCTGTCTTAACAGCTGATTCTGCTTTGCCGTTGCTTTGTGGGTAGCCCGGTGATGAGGTCACATGCTGAAATCCCCACTGTTCGCTGAATTTTTGGAATTTCTGGGATGCATATTGTGGGCCGTTGTCCGAGATCACTGTATCTGGAATACCTTGGCGGGCAAAATGAGATTTCAGTTTCTTTATCACTGTGGTAGATTTCGTATCTGCCAGGTAGTCTATTTCCCAAAAGTTTGAGAAATAATCCACAGTGATGAGGTAGTCCTTATTGTCAAACATAAACAGATCTTTGCCCACCTTTGCCCATGGCCTGCTTGGCACTTCATATGATATCAGTGTTTCTTTTTGTTGTTTATTGTCCATTGATCTGCAGATGTCACACTTAGCTATATACTTCTTGATCTGGTCATTCATGCCTAACCAGTAGACACATTCTCTAGCCCTCCGTAGGCATCCTTCTACACCCAGATGTGATGAATGTAGCCGGATAGTGATGTCTGTCCTCAGTGCATCAGGAATGACAGCACGTTCACCCCTGAAGACTATTCCATCTTGGTGGCTCAACTCCCCTTGTAATGAGAAGTAAGGCCTGATTTCACTCGGTACATGTGACTTGTCCTTGGGCCATCTCTGGCTCATTGGTTTAATGAGAAGCTGCAAAGTTTTGTCTTTTTCTGTGGCAGATCTTATGTCCTGTAGTCTGTCTGCTGAGATCGTTAAGTGTTGCACCATGTTGACAGTCTCTAATTCAGCCTCCACAGGTGTACTCTCAGGAAGATAGGCTCTGCTCAGGGTGTCGGCTAGTAACATGTCTCTTCCCGGCACATAGATGACGTCTATGTCATATTTTTGTATGCGCAGCATTATGCCCTGCAGCCTTTTGGGTGCGCTCAGTAAAGGTTTTCTAACTATGGTTTCTAATGGCTTATGATCACTTTGCACAGTCACTTTGCGGCCATATGTGTACTGGTGGAATTTTTCCATGCTGAAAACCATTGCTAAAAACTCCTTTTCTATTTGCGCATAGCCACGCTCCGTTTGCGTAAATGCTCTGCTTGCAAAAGCAACTGGCTTCCCCATCTGCATGAGCGCTGCGCCCAAACCTGTGTCCGAAGCATCACGCTGCACTGTCAGCTCCTCCTCAGGGTTGTAATATTTCAGTACTGGAGCGTTTGCTATTGTCTCTTTTAATTTGTGGAATGCCTCCTCATGCTCTGTTGTCCAGTTCCACTCACTGTCTTTGTGTGTCAGGTCCCTCAACACCTTGCACTGGTCTGAGAGGTGAGGGCAAAACTTGGTCAGGTAATTCACTGTACCTATCAGCCTCTGCACTGCTTTTACGTCTGTCGGTGCCGGCATCTGCTCAACAGCACGCACTTTTTCTGGATCCGCTTTGAGTCCATCTGCTCTCAAGCGGTGTCCGATGTATGTGGTCTTGTTTTGTCTCAGTCTGAATTTTTCTGCATTCAGTTTTATGTTCTTTTGTCTGCATCTGTCCAGAAACTGTTTCGGTTTTTCATCGTGATCCTGCTCCACTTCCTCTTGTGTCTCCCCTTGTCCCGTGATCAAGATGTCATCTGCAATAATGTACAGACCAGGTACGTTGTCCAAGGCTTGTGTGAGCTTTCTCTGGAAGATTTCCCGGGCTGGACTTATCCCCATCGGCATCCTCAGCCATCTGTAATGTCCGAAAGGAGTGGCAAATGTTGTCAAATAGCTGGACTCCTCTTCCAGCTGTACATGCCAGAATCCGCTCTTGACGTCGCACACTGTGAACACTTTAGCTTTAGACAAGTCCGGTAAGATGTCCTCGATGGTTGGCAGTGGGAAGTGACTGCGCTTTAGTGCTGTGTTCAAGGGTTTGGGATCAATGCATACTCTTGGCTTGCCATTCTGTTTCTGCACTACCACCATAGCACTGATCCAGTCTGATCCAGTCTGTGCTGGCATGATGATTCCTCTGTGTTGCAGGTCTCGTAGCTCTTCCTTCAGCGGTTTCATCAGGGCCACTGGGACCCGTCTCTTTGGCAGCTGCACCGGCTTCACTGTGCTGTCCACCTCCATTTTGTATTTTCCTTCAAGACAGCCGTCTCCAGCGAACACATCAGCATAACTTGCTTTGATTTGTTCCATTGTCCACTGTTCTGTTGCAGGTTTTTCTGTTGTGACTATACTGTCTATTGCCATGATGTTCTCATAGTGCACTTTAATCAGTTTCATTGCCTCACTGGCTCTCCTACCCAGCAGAGGCACTGCACCATCCGCATTCACCACTTGGAACTCCAAGCGATACAGCTTGTGATTTCTTGGATTTCTTATTTTTACTTTGCATTTCCCCATTGGCCTCAGCTTACTTTTGTTGTACATCACTAGTACACTTTTAGTGTGTTCTAGCTTGGTGTCTGGGTTCAGCAGGTTAATGGGGATGACGTTGCAACTGGCACCACAGTCTATCTGGAATTTGACCATGTTTTTGTCTAGCAGCATGCCAGCATAGAGAAGCTGAGTGTCCCCTTTAACTTTGTCAGTCCCTTTTACATCCCCTTTCTCTGGGTCCATATCTTTGCCTGAGTCTGCATCCACTGTCTCCATCTCTGTTACAGTGATACAGGAAATATCTTCATATTCATCACTCACACATTCTGTTGTTATTGTACTCACATTTTTCTTTCTCCTTTGCTCCAGTTTTGCTTTGCATTCGACTGCGAAGTGGTTCTCTCTGCCACATTTTGCACACTTCTTTCCGAACGCTGGACATTTCTTTTTACTTTTCTCATGTGTTTTCCCGCAGAATTTACACTCCACTGTGTTGTTACTGTGCTCCTTGCATAGCGTGCACCTTTTCTACCATCAGTCCAGTGACGGTTTTAACGTTCTCCTTAGAGAGCTCTGCACAGCTGCAAACGTGTCGAGTGTCAAATTTTTCTCCTGAAGCAGTCTTTCTCTCATGATTGTGTTGTTACCTCCACACACAATCCCATCCCGAATGAGCGAATCTCTCAAAGTCTCAAAGTTGCATGTTTTAGCCAGTAGTCTCAGTTCTGTGACATAATTGTCTATATTTTCACTGGCACCCTGGTTTCTTGTAAAGATACGATATCGTTCAACAGTCTCGTTCACGAGTTCATTCTTGAACAAGGCCATAAAATAGCAAAAAACAAACAAAATGGAAATATAAATTAAAATGAGGGACTTCCTGTTGGGTTTGGCACTAGGTGGTGCTATTGTGACAAGGGAATATTGTCATGCAGATGTGTTCAGGATGGGACCCTTATCAAATCTATGAAGTTATAGGCAAATTGGACAATGTACACCAAAGTCACATTATTGTCCTGTCTTATGGCAAAGCATGGAAGTTCAACATGGTGCCACTAAAAAACATTTTGGAAAAGTTTTGCGCAGAATTCTGATAACTTTTTATTACAAAGGTGTTAAGATTGGACATACCAAATTTGAATTGAATCGGATCAATCCCGTAGGACAGTTCGCAAAAGTGATAGGGTTGAAAATGTCCTTAAATGACCACAAAATT
>JAPXVT010000030.1:1838212-1856735 GCA_029823135.1 Acanthurus reversus | reverse complement strand
ACATCAGAAATTAAAAGGGCACTCCATTCCAAATGCAAGAACACCCTCAGACCCCTGGCGACGCCGCGTCCAGCCAGCAAGACGACGGCCCCGCAGCATCAGATCCAAGATGTGTGACATATTCTCGAAACTAGACGAAGCTTCCATCTGTCCAGGAAGAGAGAAAAAAATGCTGCAGAGAATATAGAAAGCATACTTCATACCGCATTTAAATTCCCTTAAGTGCTGTTCCAGTAAAGACCCCATATCCTCAGTGCCGTATTTTTCAAGGTGGCTGATTTGATTTGATTGTTTAAATTAAAATTAAAGATGGCACTAAAATAATATAGAGTCCAACCTGTTCACATCTGCTGTGTCATATCAAATGTCTTTTATATGCCAACATATCAAGTGTACAGTTCTTGTTAATATTCTTATTTTAAATATAAATAGTTGTACAGATGAATGCACATATAAAATAAAGCCAAATTTTGATAAACGTTGTGTTTTTTCTCTTTGTATATACATAAAAACAATCCAATCTCATTCCAGATTGAGCGCAGGGAGACTGTCGGCCTCGCTGGCCACATCTGATTCTGTACACAGACACTGTGCTGAAAGCCTTTCATTGTTCTAAAAAACACTCCTGACAGTACCAACAACAAATTATATTCAACGTGCCTACACCTTCACTATCCCCTTAAATTGACTGTTGCTACTGTCACACCACATGTCTCGTGTGCCTCTCTCCCATTCTTCTTTGTTTGTACCTATGCTTCCTGTATGTCTGTTCTGATTTGCTTTGAGTTTCACTTCTGCACCAAATCCGGAAAACCACAAATTTAGCTCAGACAGCATATGAGGACAGCTTAAAAAGGAAGTGCGTCAGTGGTGCTGTGAGGAACAATGCTCATTTAGAGTTGGTAGAGTTAATTCTTATGCGGGGGCTTTGACTCTGCTAGAAGTTATTCCCACAAAGACGAGCTTTAGACACAAGGAAGGAAATTGTTCTGATTTGTTTGAGTCGCCTGTAGAAAGAGCATCTTAGCAGTTTCCTTTCTTCAACTTTTCCATCACGGTTGTGTTTATGCTCCGCTGTCATTTCAGAGTAGTACAGGCCCCTCCGAGTCTAATCCATTCACAGGTGTCTCCTCCTTGTTGTCAGAGTAACACTGTTTAGAGAAACAGACAAGGTCGTGGTGAACGTTGTGGTTGTAAAGTGGGATTTCTCACTTCTGACTTGTGACTTTAAATTGAGTGACATCAGCGTTATAATCCTGCTGAAGTATGCAAAATTATATTTAGTCCAATGCAAACGTGGCAGGCATGAGTGGAGGATGACACTGAGGAATGAGGAACGGCGACCAACATCTCTGATTTATTTAGTCACACAGCTTTTTGTAATCACACACATGACTCTGGTTTCAGGGTGATGGAAGTTGAGGGAAAAGTTTTAACCTCCTGGAAAGAAAGATGTCAGAGTCCAGCAGTTTATTGAATTGTCATTGTTTTCTCCTTAAAAATCCCTGAACAGCTGGCTGATATGACCTGACATCTGCACCACTGGCCTCGGTGATGTATTATGGATAGACAGCTTAGGTGGAGCTGCTTTCTGACATCACGTCAGTGGCAGAGACCAAAGGAAGGAAGACTGGACATTTAAGATACTGCTCCTTCTCTGTTTACGTCTTATTAAAAGACACTTTGTTCAGGAGGTTCACTGCTGTGATCTCTGGCCAACGATTTAACCCTGCTGACTGGGATGAAAGCTGGCTGGGGAGAGAGGCAGAGAAGAGTGTAGTGGTGAGAGTAAATGAGCTTCAGATCTAACATTACTGTAGCAAAGTAATGCAAAGAGAAACAGTGGAAACAGAAGGAGACCAAAAAGGGAAATTGAGAGTACTCAAACAATAAAGGAAGTACACAGGGGTGGTATAGAGTAACCTGCTTCTTTTGTATTGTCTGTTCTACTTAGAGAAAAGGCGATGATGACTGATTGAGGCCACAGCTGTTCAGGATAGTTGCAGACAAAGTTGGCTTTGATATGATGGAACTTCCCTTGCAAACGAAGGGCACGTCCTGTTTTCAGAGACTGAAGGCAAGGAATTGCAACAATGCAGGAAATGTGGAGTACAGATGAAACTGATAGGCATTTATTGGAATTCTTCTTTTGTCCTTTTGTGTGCATCAGGAGTAGGTTTTTGATCTGTAGCTCTCTGTCCTGCCTGCTACTTGACATTGCTGCCACACTTACCTGCTCTAATCTACATTGTCATTTCACTGCACACAAAAAATCACCGGCAGTTAATTATGCTGTATGATCTTTATTAGATTGCTCTTCCATGGGATCTGATGTAATAATATCAGTTTGTCTTATGGGAACACCTCCCCATTGTTTAGCTAATTACTATGAGACCGCTTTTTGATTGGCAGCGCACTGAAGTAAGAGGCCAATATGTCAGCCGGTCGTCTTGTTTAGATAACAGACAGAGTAAATGATGAATGAACAGAGTTCATTAGCTGGTAAATTAAAATGAATTGACTTTATGATGAGACAGTAGATGGGCCTGAGAGATGAAGACATAATAAATATGTTGCACCCCTTTCACTCCTCACCTATAGACGCAGGCATCTCTTGGTAATAAATGTCACATAGACTTAAAATCTCTGCACACAATGCTGGTTTGTTTTAAGCTAGTTAGCAGGCTAATGAAGATGTAATTGAGTATAGCAGAAAGGAGACACTTGTTATTATCAGACAATGAGTAAATGAAGCAGAGATATGGCCTGTGCAGTGAGGCTATCATGGCCGAGATGAGAGCAGCATGCAGAGCACGCACTCTTCTGTCATCTGCCTGATGAGAGACTGGAGCAACGCTTCTCCCCCGAGAGCTCCCCAAATGGTCCAGGCTAACAATGCTCTCCCAAGGAATTAGCTGGCTCCACTGGCCAGTACACATACACATACACACACACAAACACGCCCAACCAAAACACACACTCTGAACTGTCAGATTCTGACTGAGTGTTACACAACTGAGGCCAGTCTCTGAGTCGGATCAAAGACTCAGATCACTGCTTTGTTATTCCGTTATTCCTGCACAACTTACCAAAGGCAGATTGAGGAGCTTGAACCATTTAAGGAGCTGGTGGTGTGCGATGAAATAGAAGGGTGACTCTCATAAAAGAACTCTACAAAGATGTGTGAGATATTGATCTAAGCCAAAAATAATGTACAACCACTTTTTACACTTATGTTGGTATCATGACATAAATGGACAGTAAACACACACGTCTGATCTGCTGTGGCTTGATTTTTTTGCCACGAGATGGCAATGTCACAGTCTTGGTTAGTTCTGGCTAAAATCAACTACTATGCATTTGTGCTTTTCAAAAATGAACTGCAGTGTCTGTGGAGATTTTATTTCTTCTCATGTAGCACAAACAAAAGTTTGTTTAATACCAAAATATTGATTTTACATCAGCCTTAGTTATACTTTTTTTGTTTAGCGCTAATTATCAAATGTTTGCAAGTTAATGAACAAAACTAAGGTGGTGAACATAAGAAGCATTAGAAAGGCTAAACAAACGAAGGGCACATCCTGCATGTTAGCATAAATTGGAAGATGACTGTGCAACATAAAGTAGTGAAGTAATGAATCCTAAAACGTGGAAATCAGTCAGAATTTTTGCACTTCCAGTTCTCTCATCTCAAAGTCTGTGTGTTTTTTTTAAAGGGTTTTCAGTCAAATGTCTGAAATGAGGTCTGTGGTTAAAGTGACTAGGAGGAACTTTTAAGAATTTATCAAACAGTCTCATGATTCCTCTGATGATTAAAAATTTCCTCTAACAGCAAACGAGACCCTCAGCGAAAAGACTGCTGTTCTTATGTAGTTACCATAAATGCTTGTGATCAAGTCCGAATCCCTGCGAATCCCCGTGTTGTGCCGAGTTCTGCCTGTGTGGTGGCAAAGATCTTTACGAAAGCAGGCGATTGTGTCACTACCGCTTTTATCCAAAGGGGCCGCTAGAATCAACAAAAACTGAAAGTTCCTCGTTGTCACTTTAAGGAAAGGCTAAACATATTGAGACGTTTTGTTTGTTCACCAGTATAAACACAGTTTTGGAATTTTTAAGGTTTTATGCATCTTAAAAAAGGCAGTGGCTAATAAGTCGCTAAATGAGACTACAGTGTTTGTTGGCGACATAAAATGTCATCAAGTGAAAAGGGTTTAAAATACATAATATCTTTGAAAAAGAATGCGAGACTAACAATGGACATAGTCATGAGCACAAGCTAAATAAGGTCACGCCAAGAGAGGAGAATTTTGTAAGACAGTAAACGCTCTAAATCAAACCAGAAGTTGAACTCTTCAGGGTGGCCTACAAAAATACTTCATTCCTCCACCACTCTGTGGACACTGTGCTGTCGAAAGGTCAGAAAGTGTATTTTGCAACAAATAAAAGCTGTTTTTGATGATCCATGTGTTCCAGTCATCTTCCAAGTGATGTTGCGATGGTCCTGTTCTGTGAAGCACCAGCTCTCATCTCTAGAGAGTGGTTTTAACGCAGGAGCACTCTCAAGTATAAACATGTTAGTGTTGTTATTGTGAGCAGTTGTAATTCAGGATTTATGCAGATTCAACAGAAACTGTTTAACATGGAAACTGAGGGCAATGCCAACAGTGCCCAGAATCAGATTTGGGCTCAGTGTGGCTCATGTCAAGGCATTACGACAACAACAACAACAACAACAACAACAGTATAATATAATATAATATAATATGATATAATATAATATAATGTTGAAGGAGATCTTGCGTTATGGTGTCAACAGATATTCCATTCATGTATCAAACTCAGATCGGAGCTAAAAACAAGTGGAACGGTGCATCTTAAAAATGTATGTTGTTACAACATAAAGCAGATCAATAGAGCACAGATATTAGATTATTCATTGTTGTCTAACTCATTCCGTTATAACTGGTGGTTACATATGTTAGCATGCTGATGTCACTTAGCTTAGCTCAGCTGTGCACAGTCTCACAGCCTGCTGATTAAAATGGAGTGAAAGGAATCTTTTTGACATTTAGCCTCTGAGTGCAACCCTCTCTCTCTCTTTTCTGTTGACCTGTAAAAACAATTTTAGGACACTGCACCAGAAGACCAGCACGTAGTGGTGACTGTTGAGTGAACCACAATCTCGCATCCGCCACCACCACTTTAGTCTCTGAATGTTGTTACAGACATGCTGCATTTTGGTGATAGCCTCTCTGTACTCACTGAAGTTTTTTTCGGCATTATGTGTGTTTGGTAAGGTATCTAAATTAAGCATATTGTTTTGTTTTCTTCGCTTGTTTTCCTGTTGTTTACAAGAATCATTGGTGAAAAAAAAAACAACTTCTACAGCTTCAGAAATTAATAACTGGAACTGCTCTGTGGATCCTAAAGTAAAAAAGATCTATGATGCCATACTTGTCTCTTTCAGGAGGAAAAAAAAAAAATCACTCTCCCCTCATTTTAAAGTCATTGGTACACTGGAAACATTCTTAAGGCTTATTTGGATTTTTGAGGTTGCGGTGATGTAAATCTAGGTCTCAACCTATGGCCATGCATTTCCTGCTTTTGCTCTCTGACTACCGAGACATCATTGTCTGGACCAGGAAACCAGTGTAATTATTTTCAGAGGAGTTCATTCCTAAAGAATGTGACTCATCCAGCCTTCCCTGGACTTCAAATGAGCCATTACATCACTGCTGACTGGGGATTTTTTGACTCCACTTCACCCTTCCTCTTTCAACTCAGACAGGCAATTTACTAGAATTCATTACAGAAACTCAAGCAAACAACATAAAAAAATATCAAAGGGCTCAAACATAGTTATGACTCCAGTCTTGCATTATGGAGTTTGTGCACTAGTTATATATTGAACACTGCTGAGAAAAGGGACTAAAAACAAGCTGTGAGAAGATGTGAACGCGATAATGGAAGTGACAGTGAACATAGTTTTAGCAAATGCCACGGGCTGTCTAGTGGGCAGAAAACAATCTTATTGTAATGCACCAAGGTTGTTTGATGTCAGCCACATAAGGCGCTTTCAGTGCATCTTTACAGCTGTGAACAAGTTTCCAGTGTGTTAATAGGTTTTATAAAAACCTATGTGAAATTGTGTTTGTTTACAGCTTGCTTTATGTGTAAACACGGGAGACAAATTGACCTGCATTTTAAGATGTGGTGGAATTCAAATTTGGCTCCTCTCGGCAAAACTATACATCTTTAAAAAGGAGTTTTGTAAAAGTTTAATCAGGTCAGACGTTTATCAAACTTTATGATTAAGTATTAACAATATCTGGGTCTATTTGTGTAAAAGTGTGCTCTGCAAACATCTCCTCAATTTGTCAGAAAAAATGGAGAACTCACTGCACAGGACTAACATTTAGGCATCACTGACAAATGAGTGTCTCTGCCTCTCGGGGTAAAAATAGGCTTAACTTCAAAGGCTGTTTCCAGTATTTCACAGAGAAAAAAGGCTGCAGATTTTTTTGGAGTAAGCTCAGATATTGAAGTCAAACTCACACTGTATTTGATCTAAAAGATCTGTGAGAAGCCTGGTAGCCTGGATTAGCACTTAAGATCAAATTGGTGCCACCGAAACCATTGTAATGTGATCTAAGTGATAAGATACTTTCAGGAAGTCCTCTGGGAGTCCTCTGTAGTCAGCACCGGAGCAGCACAGGCCAGCAAGTTCAGACACCAAAGGTCCACTGATGCAACCCTCCCTTGCCACCAGTAACTCACATCTAAGAAAGGCATTAGTGGACTGCCATCTGATGGTGAACTCCAGCTGATGCAACTGAGAGATAGCGCCGGGGCCCGGCCTCAGCTGGCGAGGAGCGACTTTGCAAAATAGCTCTGAATCTGCGAGATAATGCTGTGAAAAATGAAAGCGGTTAGAAAAGAAATGAAACATCCTCGGAGTTGTGATTCTTGCCATGAAACTTTTTTCTCCCATCAGGCCATCAGAATTGGACCAACCATTAGAAAATATTAGCCATCAACCAGCACCTCACGGTAACACAGTTTTCTAGACAGGAAACAGGATAGATACAGTGTAGAGGCTTAAAATATGCTTGTCGCCTGCTGTTGTTCCCTCTCCCAACACACTGGGGGCATATAGGCTTTAGTCTCAGCAGCCTCAGTGGTATCTCCGGGCCATCCATCTTACAGAGGGCAGATCATTATGTAGTCGACAGGCAGCTTTAGGCCGGGGGCAAGTGGGACTGCTTGTACTAGATGAACTATAGCCTGCTACTGTTCTTTACTCGACCACCAGCCCCTTTTACTGCTGAATAGTACATCACACTTGAGCTTGTTCCATTCTCACACTGTTGCTACAGTTTGTTGCACACAAAGATGCGTTTAAAGGACCACGATAACGTTTTATTTCTATCGACAAATCTCATTAAGAAGTCCAAAAAACAGCAATGATTTTATTCCGCTAACAAGTGCTGTCTGTGTAGCCACAGCTTGCAGCTTACGCCTCTGTGCCACAGGACTCCATCGCCATCCAAAAACCATTAAAAACACATAAAACAGCCAAACCATTGGGTGATACTCCGGTTCATTTTGAAACAACTCTGCAGCAGAATTTCTCTGGTCGGTAGCTTTGTGTTGGCACGCATGTCACCGACCATGCTGGTGGTTTCGGGGTCTTGCTTTGCTAGTTTGACGAGCTTTGAGGAAAGAGCTACACTGTCTGTGTTTACTGTAATTAAAGAATATGTCACCCAATGCACCAGTCTGGCTCTTGTTTGGCTCCTTTCTCTCTTTGTTATGTTTTTTTGATGACATGGGTTTAAATGCACAGGGGCATACGCTACATCTGGCTGTGGCTTTACAGTCAGTGCTTGTTAGAAGGACGGATTCATTGCTGGTTTTGGTCTGTTCGTGGGATTTTGTTGATAATAAAAAAGATAAAATACGCCTACCTTATCCTTTAATGCAAAAGCTGTTTGACTTTTTTTTTTTTCTTTAGAGGATACAGCACTTACAGAGATGCTTTCTCGGATTGCAGTGCTCTCTCTATAATCATTTTGCAGGATGAAAAATACACAAAACACTATTATCAGCATGAAACTTCTTGGTCTCACGCCGACCGAAAATTGATGCCATGTTCTATATTCATGAGAAGCACAATAAGATACCGAAAGAATAGATATTTTATTTCGATTACTCCAGTATGTGTGATTATAAATACATTCTATGGACAGAAACATAGAAGTAACAGGGCATCTTCAGTAATCTGTACAATGACACTGAAATAACAGAGATTTGTCATGATGTATTTGGGCTTAGAGACCATTGGTTTTGTTGATTTCAGTCCTAGAGTCTAGTGGAAAATGCATTTGATTGTGGGTCTGATGCCATAAAGGCTCCAGTGCACGATGCTCCTTGTTCAGAAGGAACCTGAAACATATGCCAGTGATTTGTCTTTGTTCTGTGGGGACAAAGAAAAATCGCCAGGACTGTGTTTTTTGGGTTGAAATAAAAGATTGATCACGTTTTGACAAAAGTGCAGAATGATTTCCCTTTCGAGAAAAACAGGCTATTCAAATTTAAACAAGAGTTTTGGTTCAATGACTGATTCTATGCTGTGTCCCAATAAGTAACATTAATTAGCTTCTTAACCTGCAGAAAAACTCTAAGAAATGAGACTGGAAATAAGTGAGTTGTCCAGATCATGGCACTTGCAAAGTAGAAGACAGAGAAAAGAGGCAAGTCATGTCTGTGTCGGCAGAGGTAGAGCTGCTCAGATTGCATTCGGTGTGAGGGATGACAAAAAAAACGCATGAAAGAGAAAGAAGAGAGCAAAGTCAAATGAGATGCAGGAAGAGTGAGATGAGGGTGACAGAGAGGGTGAGAGGAAATATGGGTAACAACTTGTTTGCTGCAATAGAAATAAAATTCTCAATATCTGCAGACACATACTGCACAGATGGACACCCATGAACTCTCACACAAACACACACACACACACACACACACACACCTGCTGCTCTCTCCCAGTGGGTGGCACTGTGTAATTTGGCACATCCATTTTCTAGGCTGGGTTTGTCTCCAGTGCTGTCGAGGCAGTCACAAACCCCCATTGGGATATTCCAGCCAATCCTTGAATGATGTCACTTTCGGAACACACTCAGTGAAGTGCAAACAAATCTCGACTGTGGAGGAGTGTCTGGCTCACTGCTGTCCCATTTTTCTACTGGTGACGATTCTTGTCACATAAAGTTTGGACTAATTTCGGCGAGCCTTCCGGTGTCTGACTGCTAAAGGAGTATGAACCCGTTTCTTTTTTTCTTGCTGCACAACACCACTGCACTTTTCATGGTCTTCCCCTTTGGTCTGGCTCTTAATTATGTGGCTTTTTAAAGGGCCATGTCTCCCAAACCCTGTCCCTGAGGCCACCAGGTCTTCCACTGCCAGGTCTCAGTGACATCTGCTCTGCTTTAACGGCATATGGGAAAATTACATGGCGAAAAACAAGTTGCCCTCCCATGACATTGCTTCCTTTGATAGTTCACTCTCAGCTTCACCACTCAATTTTAGCTCTGTGCTGCTGTATGTCTGTGAGTCAGAGCCAATGGAGACAGACCTCCTGCCACTGTGGACGGTTCAGACGAGGGGACAGTCTACTTTGATTCATATCCTTTTCTAATCCTAATCCTTTTTTCTAAAGGGTCAGTTCGCGCAAATTACAAAAAAAAATCCGCCAATTAGACAAACTTCACTTACATCCAGCAAATACAGAGCATCTCATGCTATCTGATGACTGCAAGTCAAATTTTAACTCATTTTCTGCTAAATGCTTCACTATGTTCAGCAACAACCCGCCAATTCTGTCTGTTGCCTCATGCAACAGGCAGGTTTCTTAAAGGATTAAAGCTTTTATTTATGCCAAAAACAACAACCTGCAGTATCTGAAAACACAGGTATGAGATGATGAAAGGGAAAAAAAACAAACAAAAAAAATAAACAAACAAACAAAACTTAATGTAAGACTGTGGGCCATAAATCAAAACATAAAGCAAAAAGAGGCTAAACGTTCCATAGAAGTGAGCCAGACAACAGAGTCAGGTGATAACTATCCGTGCACTGAGGGTTTGTCCCTGCTAAACTTGAGTAGTCTAGACCACTGTTAGCAATTTAATTATTGATTAAAGGAGCATTTTAAAAAATTTTATTTTAAAAAAATTAACTAAAATTATCAAGTGTATGTCAAGAAATACGGTTTTGAGGTTATTTCACTGACATCTGTGTATCTACTAATGTTAGTATGCTAGCCAGCTAACCACGACCCCTCCTGGCTGTCACGTCCAGTCTGTCCAACACTGACGTGGTTTTCTTGCTGGGTTTGGCTTCTGGCACCACAGGGCTGACCTCGACGTGACCCCCGCTCAGAGCTCTGGAGGGGGAGCTGACTGATGCCTGATCACCCTCTTAATCCTCTCCTGCTTTATGCCTCTCCTGTCCCCACCATTCCCTGCCAGCATTCCCTCCAGGGCCACACCACTGGCTGGGCCCAAGCTCCTGTGCTTTGGTCTAAACACCAACATGCTCCTGTCGTGCCGAGCTTCCTGTCTGGTCAGAGTCAGTATAGCAGGACCTCCAGATGCATGGCTAACTGAGCTAACCAGCTAACATCTGTTTCAAGTAGCAGCAGCAGTAAGTGGTTACTCCAGTGATATACTGTCCCCTATTTGCTTGGATTACAAATTTTTCAAGTGGTCAGTTCTTATATATGGCACCTTAAAAAATTCAACATCACTAAGTCTTTTTTGAGAGAACGTCTCTCTTCAGATCTCGCTGTGAACAGCTTTTATTGGAATTACTGAAGTAGTCCCTAAAGCCAGTTGAACCGTCGCAGAAGTGTTTGAGTGTGGATTATTCAGAACAAGTGCGTAACCAGCGACAAGGATGTTTGTATTTTACTGGAAAATGATTTTTTCTGAAATATATCATTTTTTCAATGCTGTGAGGAACACAAATGAAATTTCATTCACTTCTTTTGTATTGAAGAGACTAGAAAGAGACATTTCACAAAACCTTGACAAATGCAAAGAAAGCTTTCTGCACAGTTGAATGCCACAAAAATGGACTTAAAATGTTTTTAAGTAACCTGGGTGAACCAAATACTTATTCACATTTTAACCTGACTGATTCATATCCATTCTGTGGTATTTAAAAATGTTTTCCTCATCATATGCCATTCATTATACAATGCCACAATGTTTGTTGGCTTATGCCAGAAAAAAAAAAAACATAAGCTATTGAAAAAAGTTTGACTATTTGCACAGTCTGATCCTTGCAGAAGCAAGATTACAGAGACATTATTATATGTTCCTGTATGTATAAGACAGCTCCAGATAAAAAACCTCTCGCTTTTTTTATTGGCTCTGGCTCAACCGAAAACGGTGGCAGATTAGGAGGTGAGCTCCATATAACGCAGAAAGAACAAAAACAAAATGACTCATATAGATCAGTCTCAAAGCAATTTCCCTTGAATAACCCCTTCTCTCTTTCTGCTGCCGGCAGTATCGGTGATGAGCTGACCAGACTGTGCTTCTCGCTCTGCTGCGTCTCCAATCATTAAATACCAGGCGAAGTTATAATGGAATACGTCATAAAAATGTTGAGGTCTACGTGCATGAAGTATCTAAGAGCTGCAGTACTGATCTAGGATCGCTGGTTGGGTCATAATACTGCACTTTGTTGTAACGCAGGAGACAATCTGTGCTACACCAGGATACTTAATGAAAATTGTCAGTTTTACTCGCAGAATCAATAACTCCAGTTTTCTCCCCGAGAACAACATATAATAGGATGCAATGTGAGTACATCAAGGCAATCTTTTCACAATCTCCCATTGCTGCAGCACTACTTTGCATGAATTACAGTAAAATCTGGAGTTATGCACGCAGATAGGCCCCAAGCTGTTAGCCTGTTTTTCTCAAAGGTTTGAGTGAGAGAAGAGGAGGGAGGGAGGCGGGGAGGAGCAGGGGAGAGAGGAAGAGGGAAGTAAAGAGGAAGTCCTGGGGGGAGACTTGCACTTGCTGCAAGAATATTTCTTTTTTAACTCATTCAAAATGGAAATAATAAAAAGCCATAAAAGAGAGGAAAAAGAACTTTGATCAAGAGAGAAAAAAAGTTTTGTGAAACTTTATATTCTTCATTTTTTACAGTTTTAATTTGGCACATGGCACAATCAGCATGTATGCATCTGGTATACATAAATAAATATTAAATATTTTTATACATAAATATACATATAGAGCTCTTACAAAGACACCTAGGGCGGTCTTGGCTTAGGATGTTTCAAATGACGACAACAATACATAGAAATTATTTGTGTTGGCTATTTGTGGTCTGAACAGTGTTTTAATTTTTTCTTTTTTGAAAGTGGGAGCGATATCTCCATAGAAGCCCTATACATATATGTATGTATGCCCATATTTATATATATATTCAAAGAAATACAAGTGTGCACTGATGTAGGTTTATTCAGTGCAAACAGGCCACTGTCTGCTTTTGAAGAGGAACTCTTACAAAGTCAATGGAATCATGTCAGTTAGTTCAGTTGAATCTTTAGCTATTTTTTTTTCTCTTACACGTAAAATAATAGATTTATTTTGTAATCTTTAAGCAAAATTAGACATATATAACTTTGAAAATAACAAAAGTGCTATTTCGCAAAGACAGACACCCAGAGACGCAGCAGAAACACTACTGGTGGTGAACCAAAATCAACGACATGAGAAAATACTCAGCCCCCACCCACCCCCAAAACCACATTGTACAACCTACAAACAAAAAAACAGGTGCACGGACACACACACACCCACACACACATTTTCCTACGCACTCTCACTTGCACACACACACACATGGACTCATCCTCTCAGCCCTCTTGCTTTTGCAAGTTCCGACAATGTGTCTCTTCCTTTATCTCAGCCTCTTACCCACGCTTGCACGTCAGGAACGAGAACTCATTTTCACATGCACTCAAACACACAGGTGCTCTAAGCAGCATGTGTACGTGCACACTTTGTGGAGATAATATCAGATAGCTTAACAGATAAATTGGCTGTAAAAGATGCACTTTTTTCTTAACAAAACAATCACAGTAACATAGTATTTATCTCTGCCTACTCATCTCCCGGCAAGAGCAGTCCCAGACAAATTATTTCTATACGAGATTAAAAAAAAAAAAAAAAAAAAAAGGATAACACCATTTGTGTGGCTGTTGTGTTTGTACGCAACAGAAAGAAAAAAAAAAATGAGTTGCCCAAAATGGGTTTAAAATCTCTACATCTGCATATCCTCTAGGTTCCCATCCTGGATTCAGTCTCTCATCTTTGAGTCTCATCGGTTTGTAAAACTACACTTGGAATAGTCTCAGGGAATAGAAATAATGACAAAAAAAGAATAAGCTTTGTAAGGCATTGAAACGTAAAACAAAACAAAGAAGCAATTAAAAACATTTCGCAAAGAGTGACATAGAGGCCATTGTTCGAGATGTGTCTCCCGCAGGAGGAAGGGATGGGAAATAAAAAGCACTTCTCTTTGTTTTTGTTATGAATTCAAGAAAAAATGTGTTGATATCTCCTCAGTCTGCTTAAAAAGGCTTTTAAAATGATTACTTTAGAAAAAAACACTGCAGAAAGACCCCCTCCCCCCCGATCAGAAGGGAAGCAGTTTGATTTTGGCAGCTCTGCACAACTTGACATCCATAGAGAGCTCTCAGCAACTCTCTCTCGTAGTAAAAGTCTAGTTAAATCTCTTCACGTTTTAATCCGACTCATGCCCTTCCCCTCCCCTCCCCCTCGCAGCCCTCCCCCTCCCTGTGATATTTATAAAACACAATCCTCTCCTCCGTTTGTTCATCCTCCTGCTCCTCCTCCTCCTCCTCCTCCTCCTCCACCGACCACTGCCTCTTTTTCCTCCTCCTCCTCCTCCTCCGCCGCCTGCGCTGGCTGGCTGCCCCCGGCCTCCTTAAAGCTATACGCGGGTGGTTGAGTGGGAGTGCGGAAGGCCGGTGGAGTTGAAGCCGGTTGTAAAAGTATTGTAGGGATGCAGGTTGGGCATGCCCACCAGGGAATTGGGGATCATGGTGATGGTGTTGGGGGTCATGAGGGGAATGTCGTCCGGAGAGCGCCGCAGAGTTAGGGTGTAGTCGGGCAGCGAGGCCAAGCGCAGTGCCCCCTCGTTGCTGTTCCCTGCCTCGCATTCATGGTGAGTCTGGTTCATCTGCAGCGACATGATCTCCTCCTCGGGCGCGTGGTGGCCAATGTCGTTGGAGGTGGTCTGGCGCTGTGGGCTGGGCTGCCCGTGGCTGGAGTCTTGCCGCCGCTTGTCCTTGCGGTAGTAGAGGGCTGCGAAAGCGAGCACGTTGAGGAACAGCAGCGAGGCTCCAACTGCAATAGTGACGCTGAGCTCTGTGGAGTAATCCCGTGGGTTCTCCACCACCAGCGGCCCCGTCTCCTCGTCCTCCCTCCAGGAGTCTTTGTCCTCACTGTTGTAGGCGGGGGACATGGGAGGCCGCTTGGTGTTGAACGGCCAGGAGGTTTTCCCATTTGGCCTCTTGGTGGACAAGGTGTTCTGGGTGGTTTCTGGCGGGGGCACTTTGGTGGTGGTGGAGGTGTAGTGGAACATGTCGTGGAGATTGTACAGGTGGGGCACTAGGTGTTTCCAGAAGGCCACTTTGGTGGCGCGGTAGTGGTCGCGCACACGTGGCTTCAGGCCGATGTGCAGGTACAGCTGGTCCTGGGGGTTGTACTTGGACCAGGCGACCTCTTCGAAGCGGTTGGCCTTGGTGTGGATGAACTTGGTGTCTTGGGGAACTGGTTTATTGGGATCACTATGGAAAAAAAAGAGAAAAGACAAACATGATGGAGTGCTAAATGAAATTCTCACAGTACAATCAAAAATTCATGCTCTCACATTCATTTGGGGATGGGAGGTACAAAAAATACTATACAGAAAAACAACATTATCAGTCTAAACTTATATTTTGGTTTGAACGGGGTTCCATCTCTATCAGAGAATTCATTAGTCTTGTTTGGTGAAACCTACAGCAGCAACCAGTAGACTGCAATAAATACCAGACCCAGATGTGTATGTTATGGGATGTATTACTCTTTCGGTAGCTGCATCGACTGACGCTGACTTCTCCTACCAATTTATTTACTTAATCCACTTACATTTTTATGAGAACCCCATGCAGCCCCACCCCCCCCCACTCCTCTTCATCCACCTCTCTGTGGGAATAATGTGCCTGTTGGTTTCACCCCACCACCACCATCTCCTGTCTCCCCAGATGTTGTTCTGAATTCAGTCCTGATGCAGCCCACCCACAAAAACCAGGGCAGAGGCTTTTAAAGTAAACACATATGAATAAGTCAGCAGGCTTTAGGGCTCGCGTCAGGAGGCATCTTGTTGTTGATAATCCAACGCTGGTGGAGCCCCTCCGTTAATTGCTCTGGGAAGGCAGCACAGTGTGCACTGGCATCCAGTGTACTGATGCAAAGTGGACCATATTAATCAAGACACTAAGAGGAAACTGCAGAGGCGCGTATGTGTGTATGCTTGGATATAAGGATATTTGTTTGTGTGTCTGTGAAACTGGAAGAGAGAGACAAAAGGGATGTGTGAAAGTGTGTGAGACTGAGACAGAGAGAGATGCATATTTTCTGCATGCAATACCTCTTTTGATCTACAGAGTTCACTGTTCCACCTTCAATTTTTAGCACGTTGCCTCAACGCTGGACGGCCACCCATTTCAATTACAGTGCAGCTATAGATTTATTGAATGAATTAACATATGGCAATCTCCCACAATTACACTCCTTGTTTGCCATTCAATGTCAGGAACGAAGGTTCTGCAGTTCATGCTGCTGCTTTTGGTAGTGATGAAATGTCTTTCTCCTGAGGAAGCTGAAGAATAGTGCTGCAGCCCTGAAAGCACAATAATTGATGTTGCTGTGGCATTGAAAACACAATAACTGATGTTGGAGCAGAGAAGTTAAAACTGTGCTGCTGCAAGGAGGCAAGGCTCTGCGTGACATTTCTCTAAATGTCACGAAATATCCCTTTGTGGGTCTGATTGCGATGACAGGGGCAAGCAAAGTTCAAATTTAGGGATACGGAGGCTACAGTGGCTTTTTTGGGTTTCTTTTTTTTTTTTTTTGGCACTGGCTGAAAAGCCTCCAAACACAGCCAGGAGAATTAAAAGCTATGCTAGAAGAATTCGCCCTCCATCCTCTCTCCTGTTCGTTTCTCTGCTGTCAATTTTTCTTTTTCAGGTCAGTGCTTCTGGGAGAGGTGAGAGAGAGAGAGAGAGAGAGAGAGAGAGAGAGACAGAGAGGGAGAGAGGGAGGTAAAGCAAATTGAGATGGTTGGAGCTGAATCCCTGGACCTGGGCCGGTGTCAGCAGAGCAGCCCGTAAATAACCTCTTTTATTAGGCCCGTAATGATCCCCAATGAATATTGACAGCCAGACTATGATGACTTTGTAGCTGAATATCGGTAATTAAGTTTCAAAGGAGTGGGTGGTGGAGGTAAGGTCATATTGATCTCCCCATGCGCAACATGCCAGAGAACAGGACGTCAATGGAGCAGCCTGAGACGTGGTTGTCTGCAGCCTGCGTGCTTCATGAAACCGCACAGCGGTCTTGTGCGTGCCGGCACACAGCTAATTCCCCCTTCTCTCTCTTTCTCACACACACACATGCACGAACATGACAACAATGATGGAACTCAGAGCCATTTCAGTTAATGGGAATTCCGGGCATTTCCATAATACTGCAAATGCTCTCTTTTCAGGAGGGTCAATTTGCTGAATTGTGACGGTGAAAATATTGAAAAAGGTACTTGGATGAATCTCACAAAACAATCAGTGTGTGTAAGGAGTAGAAGCATGGAGGAGTTAGAAAAGCTCTTTGGTGGCTGGCTGGCTGGTTCAGTGCAAGTGAAGATGAATAATTTAAGGAACACAAAGAAATCAATGTGGCATCTTTAGTTAATTTGATTTGCCGCATTAGAGAACAACTGGATGCCTTATCTAATTACACACACATATGCTTGGGTAATTGTTGCAAAGTCAATAGTAAACAGGCCGCACTCTCTGAACAATTTCTACCACTGCTGCTCAACTTTGGGCTGCATACTGGCTTTGAAGTGCTGCCCTGAGCTGTAGAGTCAGAGGGAAGGATCTGAGCTCGATGTGTGCTGCCCGGTGTGATGAGGGCTTCTGGGTTACCCTACTCTTTTTGTGCGCGGGTGGATGGGCACTGTGATGCAATGTAGTCAGATCCATTTTATAATGTTTCCTGTGTGCTGTGCTGCCGTGTTTTCCACCCGAGCATGGCAGAATATTGCTGTAATGCTGAAGTTTTCCGCTGTTGTTTCCTTTAACACTTGCATAATACGTGAGGGATAAAGCCCGGTGAGTTGTTTATTATCAGGAATTAATGGCCTCCACAGAGTCCATTAATTCCTGATTATGGACACCTTGAAGGGCATTATCCTGCTATTACCATGGTGACATCCCATGTACAAATAGTTACCATTAATTTATGTTTTTAATGCATTTTCAATTAAAATCTCGAGTTTTCACATAACATAATTCAGTTTTCATGGCAACACCCAAGGCTCAGAGTAATACCTTGAACAACCATTACCATCCCATACAGCTCTGATGCAAAGGAAATGATGTTCACTACTCTCGTAAATAGGACAAACCTCAGATAGGACTTGGCAACTGGAGATATGAAACCTTTGGGCTCAGCTTTGAGCCAGAAAGCTCATGTTACTCTAGCTAGGATTCAAAGTCACCAACCCTGGTCACAGCTGGACGACAGAAAATATGATTTGACAGCACGTTTAACTACAAGGGCAGCATGTTATCGAACCCAAATCAATGCAAAGATTTTCACAAACAAACTGTCCACCGAAACCTGAAGTAGCGAATTGAACAGTGAATTGGATGTGAGAAGATCGCTCACGTGATGCCAAGTATCAGTTCAGAGGGGCAGTTAACTTTTAACCACCTGCGTCACAGTCGCCACCCTGTGGTGTTCAGAGGATGAGACACTGAAGGAGTACACTCCTTTTTTTCAGGGTCTGACTCAGATGGAGGCTGATCGCTTTTTCTCTAACATTTAAGCGTGGCCTTTAACACTGCATTGCTGGTCTTGAATCTGGTGTCAGTCATAACATTGAATTCAGTCAAATGGCGGTCAGACTCCTTTGGCTGGCAATGCTGTACTCCCCCCTGTTTTGGTGGACTAGGCAGTGGCCGTTCATGCTCTTTCAGAGTATGAGCAGTTTAGATTTCAAAGTGTTTGTCCATTCGTTTTGTGCACGTCTCTCAGTGTATTAAATGCCTATTTTGTGTTTTTTCTTTTGTTGATCTCATCTTTGTTATCTTCTATTTGATTTCATTCTCCCGATGTTAACTCCTTGTGCTGTTTCTAATCTTTTCAAATTC
>JAPXVT010000030.1:1807890-1818927 GCA_029823135.1 Acanthurus reversus | reverse complement strand
CAAAGTGCATCCAGCAAAAAAAACAAAAAAAACAAACAAAAAAAAACCACTCTAACCTTAACAATGTCATCCAAATTTTAAGAAAGATGACCTTGAAAGTTTGGATTGGCTGAGTCTCATTTTACAAGTCAGCGAATAACTTCCTTTACGATATTCCACATGGCTTTAAGAGCTAATGGGGCGAAAATATGTAAAGTAGCAAAATTTTATCAAAATTCTTCTCATACACATAAAAGCCATCGCAAGAGAGGAGTAACGTGGCCATGGGGACATGTCTTTCTCTCTTTTTTCTTTACCATATCTCCTACTAGATCTTGTCCTCACTTCCTTCCTCAGCCTTGTTTTTCTCTCTTTCTTTTTCACACTCTCCCTGTCTCCTTTTCTGAGGGACCACGCTGAGTCCCTCCCTGCTGATTATTAGGCATAAGCCTGCGTTCAGCGAAGCCTGAATCCTCTGAGCCATCTTACCTCCACCATCTCTTCACTGTAAGCAAATCTCCACAGACCCGAGGACTGCGCAGAGCCCCCTCTGTTGCAAACATTCCTCTCTGTCTACAGTCAAACTAGGCTAACACTCAGTTGGACACACTCAATAAATGTTGCTCTGCTTCTCTTGTTGCATTTCTCTCAGGCTCTTTTTTCTTTCTCTTTCTCAGTGTTGTATCCTCCTCCAATCTTTCTTAACTCTCAGCTCAGCAGTTTTATTGTTTTTCAAAATGATAAAGACATATGAAGTGCTTTAATCCCACCTGAAATATTTAAAACCAGCTGGGAGATGAATACTTGTAAAATTTGCCTAATTGTACATCCTTGGCTGATTCATAACATAGGGTTAAAGCTGCTGTCTCCATGGCTACAGCCTACAGTACCACAGGCTGCATCCACTTAAACTCAAGTGCCTCTGGTCTGATCATGCATTAGTCCATGGGTAATTTCACACTGGTCCGGCAGCCCTGAAACAACATCTACATTATTTTTCTGTGCACATGAAATGTATGCACAACATCAAACTCATCAACGCCAAAATGAGCAACTCTGGCGCAGTCAGGAACTGGGCAAGGCCAGACTTTCTGAGACAGTAGCAGTGTCACTGAATACACTTCCTGGATTCTCTCAAGCTACAGGGAGATACTGTAAATTAAAGCACACAGTCTGTATGAATGTGTGTGTGTGTGTGTGAGAGAGAGAGAGAGAGCATTAATCCAAGCAAGACTGTTATTTGCAAAACTTAAATATCAAAAATGAAAGATGACCTAAAACAGCACCAAATGGGACTGGCTACTTATGATTCACTGCATTAGTGATTTGTTTTCTTGCTCTTTTATGGCTGCAACTCTTCTTGTTACCTGGCTTACATGTTTCCTCTAAACCAGATTTACTCTGGAGTGATTTCATAACAGATGATCCAACCGGACAGCTGCCAAAGAAAATGCCTCTTCCTCCCAGAAACTGACTGCTTTGTTTTGCATGGATCAGGACACAAAAGCAAACGCTTGCCTAATTCCTACAAAAACTAAAGTCTTTCTTACATCCCGGGAGGTGTTGTAGCAAGTGAAGAGCAGTGGGCTTTGAAAACAGAAGGACTGCCCTGCTCCTGTTTTCATCATGTTCATACTGAGGCAGTGTCTGAAGGGGCCAATGTTTTCATCTATCAGTGTGAGACATGCTTCATGCCAGCCCTATATAATGTCGTTTGAAGCTGTTGGTCTTCTGCTCCAGCCTCTGTAGAGACTGCCTGCTTGCCTGCAGGCTGTGGCTTAGGCCAGATAAAGAGTTTGATCCATGAGGGTGGATGGAGGGAAGAGGGAGGGAATGGGAAAGCAGAACAGAGGAAAAACAGAAAAGGGAGGGGGGGGGGACAAAATAGGATGGGAAAGGAGAGGAAGGAAGAGGTAAGATGAAGGTGTGAGTGAAGGAGAGGATGTGAAATAGCAGGAGGCAAAAGGGGAGGAGGCAAGGAAAGAATGGAAGAGGAGAGGTGAGGAGAGGAGAGGAGGATAAAAATGACCCCATTGACAGGCTGTACCCAGGTTCCAGGATCGATGTGCATCTGAGCCCGGCGAGTGTGATATCTCCTACTAATCACGACGTGACATCCACTGGTCAATACCACACACTCCAGGACTCATCATCACACGCACGCAGGCCTCCCTCTGTCTGCACGCACAGCACAACAGGGCCACCGCTCCTCCTTGAACTCATCAATCTAGCTGCTAATCACAGGCATGCATGCCACACTTGAGTCAAACAGCAATTTTAGACTAATTCACCAAATTCATCTCAGGCTAGAAAGTGGCGTGGCGTTTTACAACATTGGGACACTTCAGATTAGTGCATGTTATCATTCGCGGTAATTTGCATCTTGAAACTTTTCTCTTTCTCTTTGATTGTTTCAACTTTTGTATTGCGATCTAAAACAAACTGGACACGGCACTGCTATTTATTTGAAAGCCCCATGTGATTACTCATGGTGCCCGCAGACAGAGGCACAAGCATAGACAGGCATGTACCCACTCACTTAACACTGGCTAAAAAACATCTTATGTCACCTAAATGAAGGTTAGGGCAGCTTTGAAGTACTTCGCTGGAGTTGCCGGTCAAGTGTGTGGATGTGTGTTTGATAGATGCAACATTTTCAGGGTGCAGGGAGGCTCTATTTTCTGTATTCAGTAACTGACAAGCCCTGTCTTGTGCTCTCTGAAATTCTATAAAAGACAAGCAATTCATGCAAAATCTATGAATAGAAACATATCAAAAAATATTGTCCAAGACAGGAAGGAAGGAGATCTCTCAGCAATTTTCTTTTATTATTGATCTCATAAACACTTAGACCATTGCAAGAAAATGGCCTTTACTGCACTTGCTTTTTATTCAGCTTCAGTTTCCTGTATCTTTTGGGACGTTATCTGTGCGTGCTCATGACTACACGCACATGCAAGCACACACACTGAATTGATTTCTGTCCTGCTCTCTTCTCGCAGTCTTGCTGCCAAACCAAGAGAAACAGAAAGCCTGCATGGTGAATTTTTCCATTTGCACTCATGCATGTGTCACTAATGCTGCAGCCTCTGAAAAGCAGAGAATGCTATCTCCATGTCCCTCTATTGCTGGCTCTCTTTGTGCTGTGGCATTCGGGGCAGTATTCAACGAGCTCGCTCCCCACTGCTGCAGTGCCTAGATTGGCCTGATAGCCGTGTGTGCACAACAACAACACGCACTGTCAGCGAGCCTTGGCTAGGCGTCGATGTGGAAATGGGAAGAATAATGAGTTATTACAGGGTTATCTGTGTGTATCTCCATGTCATGACTGTGTAAGCGGCTCTGCTAATCTCATTAGATGGGACAAGTTGTTAAAGATGTTTTCTGATTTCCTCTCTCTTCTCCTACTGCGTCCACAAATAGATTTCAGATCAGTGTGCTGAGAGGAAATGATTAGTGCCTTTAGCTCCTGCAGAAACTGGTTTTCATGGGAGAATTGTGCAAGTGGCTGCTGTGTAGTAACAGTGCAAACATCTGACTCCTGTTGTTTCTAAATATATGCACCATGTTTTACACCCCATCTGCATTGTATAGCAGCCCCCAAAGCTTGGTTCCTTTTTATATGTGCAGCAGGCAGTGACAGACAAAGACAAAGAGTGCACTCACTTCAAGGAAGCAAAGCTCCATAAGTACAAATCAGATGTAAAATATGTCTACCATGGGAGGGTCAGAGACATAAGTCACACACAAATATGACAATTCAGCCATGAAATGTGGAAGGATGGGAAGCTTCTATTCTTGGCGACATCTTGCCTGTGACAGCCAGATGGGATGGCAGAAATTCTGTTTTGGGCCAAGGAGAGCCACAGAGAGGGCACAGTTGCGTTTCTGACAAATTATCGCAAGGGGTGTACACCCCCGGGGGGAATCAGAGGGATTCAGAGCAAAGAAAGACAGAAAGAGAGTGACAGCGAGAGAGAGAGATGGATAGTTAGATAGAGAGCGACGGAGGGAGAGAGTCAGACCTCAGTCTTAGTGCCTAAATCTTGCAGAAACAAATTAGCTGCGAGCTGTAGGGCTACGGGAGGTGAAACTGAGATGGATATGCACATGCTGGCTGAAAGCAGAAGGTGGGTGGATGCTTACTGCTTAGGCTGGCCTTTTTCACAGTCTTCCAGTACAGCAGAACATTTACTTGCTTTTGAGTCTGGTTCAGGAAAAGAAATGTCCCCGATTACATCTGATTGCAGCTTGCAAACAAAGGCACACAATGTGCACAGTGTTCTTGCATACATGGAGCATAAACATGTCGAGTGCACATAGTGCACAATGCATCCTCTAAATATCAATTGTCTCTCCAGGGAAGTCAAAATCCTGCTCTCGCAGAAAATACCTGGGAGCTACATGTAATGTGCGGTATGTATCCTATACATCCCACCCACATAAATGCTACCAGCATGCGTGCACTAACACACACACACACGCACGCACACACACACGCACACATATAATTCAGGAAGCTCATTAGGCGCCACACACAGAGCACCTAGTAGGCAGCAACCTTTTTTCTCTGACCAAGAACATCAACAACTCTTTTAATCTAAACCACCATTAATGAGGCAGAACCAGAGGAGACGTTAGAAAAGTAATGCCCCCCTGGATGCGCTGTAATTCCTGCGCCCCACTCGTAATTATAGAGCTCTTCCTATTAGAAAGAGTCCCCCCTGTTACCGATGCCTTTTAGGGTCAGTGGTCACACCAGTAGCGGCGGCACCGTCCGAGCCGATTAACTATTGTACCATGCATGAGTGTGTCAGGCTGGGCGCTGGCTCCAGCAGCGTAAACATATTCTTCTAGCTGTGCCTATGTCACTCTGTGTTCCTCTCTCACAGTGTCTGACACCACTGTTCCCCGCTCTGCCCATTGTGCCAGTAGCCCTGCAGCCAGGAGCCACACAAGCTCGGTCTAATTCAAGGCGGCACACCATGCAAACAGCAGACCAAAATAGGATGGATATGTGTCGCCCTCGCTGCGCCCTCACTCTTGGGCACACATTAGAGAGAGAGAGTGGAACTCTGTGGGCCTGGAAATGGGTCGACACACAAAAATGTGATCCCTACACCTGACTGGAATTACCCGCAAAGAGGAAGGTTGCAGTGTTTGTGCATTTATCAAGTGTGCATGTGTATGCGCTTGTTGGTGTGAGAGTGGCCAGTGAAATGTTGCACTATCACACCAACCATCCCTGGAGAACACTGTGTCCGCCTCCCCTGCCTCATGCTTCATACTGTAAACTCCCATTGAGTCGATTACTGGGGCAGACTCTTTAGCCATCACAGCCACTCACTGTAATTGGACGTTGAGACAATTGGGTTATGACATGTCCGGCTGTATGTCCATTGGCAGTGGCGTTTCTCTGGAAATCTACCCAAACTAATCAAGTCAACTGGAAATCCCAACAATTAAGAGCTATTTGTGCCGCCTATCTGAACTCAGCATTCTGCAACGCAGCATCGATCTGCTGCAAAACTAATCCAGCTCAATCCATTCAAAAGTTCTTATTTTGATTAGGAGATACACTGGGATGCTGAGATGTTGACTTTGGTAATAAAGATTAAAAATGTGTTGACCAAAGCGTTCATCAATCTGAGATCCATCATTTCTGCCTTCTCTTAACAAAAGAGTGCTGACTGCACATTTATCTGCGCCGCAAACTAGGAAATATATCTAAGCAAGACAAACAGGCAGACATATGGATGAACTGAGCTGCCGACATCCATCCTCATTGTGTCACTGATGGAAAGAGGAGGGGGGGAAAAGGGAAGGTCATGGGAGGATAAGAGAGGAGGAGGAAAGGAGAGAAAGGGAGAAAAAAAGCGAGAGGACTCTTAAAATTCCTCAGTGGGTGCTATTGTCCCTGGAGAGCATTCAAGGCAGGCAACGGCTCTCTGCATAGGGAAAATGGCACTTCGCATGCTAACTGTGACTTTGCATTCATTGTGCGGAAGACACAGGCATCTCAGTGCATTGGGTGACTCACGCAAACCATTTCATCTCCAATATGCGCTCTTCTTGGGCTCAATACAGAGGCTCAGAAATGATTTCAGACTGCGATTTGGTTGAATTACATTTCTTAACGCCAGGATGTTTCTATATGGGTCAGAGATACACCTCAGAATTCATCAACAGGATTGAAAACAACAGTTTTCCCCCTGACATTAAGTAGATTTGTCAGACCCTTTCAACATCATTTGATTTCTATTGAATCTAAGACGATGAGAAAACCTAAAATGTTATTTTATTAGTTTACTGAGCTTTGGGCAGTTTTATTTCTTATGACATTTTAAGCTCAAGCAGTGGAGAAACAACGATATTCGGAGCTGGTCCAGGGCTAAGAAGCTTTGGATGGCTTTCGGAACAGTTTGCTCAAAGCATTTTCATTTAACTGTATTTTGCGCGGCTCCACCGCCCCTCTATAGGGTCATATTGGCTTATGATGTGCTGCAACTGTGAGTAAATATAAGCCTGTGTATTAGATTTGGGCCTGAGATGAAATCTAATTTCTATGAGCTATGTGGGAGAGATTGCTTGCTGATACGCATCCAAGGCCACATCTGGCCGGCCCTATCAAATATACATGAACCTCAGGAGATCACAATATGGCTGCACTCCCATTATTTCCTCAAGTCCACGACACATTTTTGGTCCGTGTAAGATGTTTGATGCCGACACTGACATTTACTTGATATTTACCAACTTTGTGCAGATAAACACGCCGTGACATCCATCTTTTGTATTGGCGTCCGCCGACGTCTTAGTTACTGCCTGATCTTATGAGGATACCATTTAAGATCTGAATATTGTAATGAAGGCAATAAAGCACGAAGATGACTCGGCTGATATTGAGAAGTGACAGCTAATTTGAGTCACTGGTGTAGCCAGCTGATAACAGATTGATAGTGTCACAAACCATAATGGACAAGTAATTAATATCTATTGCACGGACTCCATTTGGAACACTAATTTATCATACTGAATTTCAGGTGAATAAAAAAGAGAGAGAGAGTGACAGAAAACATCTTAATGTCTCGCACCGTGTCGGCCTCGTTTCAGAGCAGCTGGTCTAAAAACAAAGACCACATGCATCCTCCTTTCACAGCAGTTTTACATTTTTTTTTCTTTTTGCACACACAGAATGCAGTGTATTTTTACCTCTGGTCCTCTCTGTCAGGCTCTGAAAAGGCCAAATGGGTGGTGGTGGACAGTTTCTCCACCACCTCAATGCCCAAAATTGTGTTGGCTGCTAACAGTGGAGTGGTGGTGCAGGGAGTAAAACGCAGAGTGACAGGCCGAGGTCCCGGCACAAGGGCAGAGAGCTGTGAGCTGAGCTATGGTGAGGAGCAGTGCGTCCCCGCCCTGACAGCTTCATTCACTATTTATTTGTGCGCCTGTGTACTGTAATGTCTGTGTGAGTGTGTGTATGGCTGGCTAGCGTCATTCTATTTGCGTATGTTGCGCGGTTCCTTGTGCATATACATGCTTCTACATTCTGGAGTTGTGTGACTGCCTCACGGAGGTAAGAAAGGCATTGAATAGTTGCCTTTCTGCCTCAGTGGTCACACTTTAGATTATCAGTCTTTCACATTCAAACCAGGCCGTAGGCAGCGGGGGAGAGAAGGGAGAAAAGCAAAGAAAAAAAATATCACGGTCATGTGAGAGAGTGCACAGGTTCCTTTCTAATGTTTTTGTCCTCTTTTCCATGGTAACATGCCTTTCACTGCAATCTGTCCTTTTTCATATCTTTCCCTATATTCTCTGCTCTCTCTGTTGTCTCTCTTGCTGCCAGTGCCAGTAGGCACACAGCTGTAGCCACATGAAATCCCCTGGAGTGGGAGAGCATGTGGACTTACATGTACACATAGCCTCTGTGTGTTTGTGTGCGTCTGTTTGTGAGCCGAGAATGGAGGGGAATATTTACTCAGGCCAACCTTTAACGACAGTCAGTCCCCTGAGCCTGGACCTGCCATAGCCAGATATGTGTGTGTGTGTGTGTGTGTGTGTGTGTGTGTGTGTGTGGGTTCTGCAGCATCAATGCGAGTCTGCAGTGATGAGTTATGTGCATGTACAGGCATGTGTGTGTGAGAGAGACTGAGTGCGCTCGTCTATCAGTTAGGCTGCATGCTGGCACGTTCCACTTTCTCAATGTCAAGCAAACACATATTCAACAACAACTAATGTCACAACACTTGACACATATCTCACCCACAGACATTCTTTTCCAGCACACATTCACAGCGGCATCAGTAAGCCTATTGACGTTACTATAGAATGTGTCATTATCAGCTTCCATGACCACAGAAAGAAGTGACACATATGTTCTGCCTGTAGTGCATAGATTAAAATTGAACACTTGAGTTTTTCCCAATGGAATTTGAAATACTCTAATTGTTCATCATGTTTAAAAGCTCCTCAGGATGTTGGAAAATGTAGGCTATCATTTTGCACCTTAAACACCAACTGACTCATTTGGGTTTTAAAAATCAATTATTGTTATTTTTTACATGTATTTATTTTGCAATTATGGGATTATGGGTATACAGAGTATATGTAGATTTTATTAGAGTAAAGAACTAGTTCAGTCAGAAAACTCTTGAGTGTGGCATCTCAGCTCCAACCTCATCACTCCTCACAAATTTAATTTATATGCAGAAATTAAAGAGTAATGACATAAATCTTAAACCCCCCAGTCGGAGCTTGCAGGTGGATGCTCGGGTGGTGGAGGGATTGAAAGTTTGAGCGCAGCACTGGTAAAAGTCTCGAGCAATGACAGAGCAGATGCAGGAAATCTTGCAGCTTAAATAGACCGCCAAATTGCATGTGATGGGTGATTGTGAGTATGATGTATGACGAATATGAATCAGTGCAGCTCCAGCTGTCTGCCTGAATTAGCTCGCAGGCGTAACTGCATTTATGTGTAAGTGTTTACAATTTTTTGAGTTTTTTCGCATATTTTGACATGATTTTTTAAAAAAATGACTGAATGTTGATGAAGGCTCATGTGTGAGTAATGGCTCACAGTCACAATGTATCGGGATCATTTGAGGTCCAGTGTGTGAGATTCAGATGGATCTATATATACAATAAGGCAGAAATGAAATATAATTTTCATAGTTATGTTTTCACCAAAGTGTAATCACCTGAAAATAAGAACAGTTGTATTTTCTCTACCTTGAAATGAGAATTTTATATCCACATAGGGAGTGGGTCCTCCTCCACGGAGGTTGCCTTGCCATGTTTCTACTCTACTTGTAAGCGGAGGATATTAAGCTCAGGAGGCTTGCTGATTTTTTCCACAAGACGCATGCAGTTCTCTGCTAAAATAGGGAAATAACCTGTTGACAGTCATATTGACACCATACCAGCAATATTCACTGTAATTTCAACATTTCCAGTGTGTCTGCAAAGAGTCCCTTCATTTAAACTCTGTCAATGATCTTGTTGAGTAAAACAGACCATACTTACTCTAACTGAATTTCTGTTGTCTGTCTCCATTCCTCGTCATCACTGAGGAGAAGAACTCAAGTAGTCAAGACCAAGTACCGTCAACTTCATTAGCTGCTTTCAGAAAACTGATGATAAGTGCCATACGCATACAATAGTTAACAATAAATGCCTAAATGTAATTTAATGATACCATTATAAATAAACGTTAAAGTTCCTTCTTGACTTTGAAAGTAGTTATCTAATAAAGAATCCTAAATCAAAACAGACTTAATGGCTTTATCAATCAAATTACATGATCTTCACTGACAGCTGGATGAGAAGTCCTTTAAGTGCTTTGGATAAATCTTACAGCTACCGAGTTCACACCTTAAAATAACTTGATTTAAAAATATGAGCAACACGTTTTAATGCGCCTTGATTAAAAAAGTGCATTTTTCTTTTACTTAAATGTGAAAATATGTTGAAGGGGCATTATGGACAAATGCTACTATCAAGGATTATGCTATTTTAAACTGTCATATTGATATTTTTTTTGGTGATACAGCACACTGCAAAACTGAAAAGTTGTTGAGGAACAAAAGAGGACTGACAGAAGCGTCTATTTTTGGCAAACTAGCAAATTAAATACTCGATTAATCCAGACACTTCATCACCTTGATGGAACAATTATGTAAAAATATGCTTTGACAGAAAACATTCCAGCTTGTTGATTTGCAACATTGCCCACAGTTAAATAACAAGCATGACAGCTTGTCTTGCAGTATAAATCACTGCGTTCCCTAACCGTCGTGCAAGGTATTCAAGATATAGAAATCAGCTGACAGGTTTGGCAAAAGAACACACAATGTCTTATTATTATGTATGCCTTAGATTTGGCCGTTGTGGCATTGTGGTAAGAATATTATCCTGTGCAAACTAATCCAGAGTACATTTCCATGACTCTAGTGTCTACAGCTGCTGTCATTTATTGTAAATAGCTTGCAGCATATCAATTCTACCACACATTGTCTCCTCCCGCGTCACTGTGCACTTTGTTTGCCTGCATTTCTGCATGGGGAATGTCAGCAATTGGCCTGTGTTAATTCAATGAAGTACTTCCATGTTAACATGTTTTCATGTTTGAATTTTAATCAAACATTGGCCACCCTTTTTTCAGCCAGGGATGTGTTTTGGCTGCGATGGGAGGGGGGCAGTGTTTTTGGCTCTGATCTGTCGCTGTTCCCATGAACACCATCAGATATTCACAGTGCCATCTCTGATGTCGCAGCTTTCCCTCCTCCTCGCCAGCTTCATCAGCTCTGACACAGAGAAAAAAGACGTGTGCTTTTGGGTTCCTGACAAATTATGGCTGCACAATCTACAGTGTTTGAATAATTTAGCACCATACCGCTTGGAGGAAATTTGCAAAGAGAACGAAAGAAAGAAAACCTACACGATGAGCCAACCTTTTCTCTCTTCAAGGCTCGAAGCAAGAGGCATCATCTGTCTGTCCTCTGGGATTTCAAATCTCGTGTCTTTCAGTATCTCTGTGAGTGTCGAGCATGTTTTGGCAAC
>JAPXVT010000030.1:1512346-1522694 GCA_029823135.1 Acanthurus reversus | reverse complement strand
CCCTTTTTGCTGAAAATATTTTTTTTTTTTTTTTTTTTTTTTGTGAGGGAGCTCCTTTCAGAAAGTACGGTGAGTAAGGCATATTCAAAAGGTTTGCATGTCAGGGACCTGGAATCTACGGTGTAGAATTACAGCTCCCTCACTGTCGTCGCCGTCTGTGTTTTCCAACTCTCTCTTTCTTTTACCTCCAGCATTATCATGTCAGGGATGGAGCACTGTCTCAGCAAGGCTACTAATAAGATGAAAAGTGGCGCTGGACTCTACATGCTTAACCATGCCTGGACTGAAGCTGAGAAGGAGAGGAAAATCTAAACGTGATATCTTCAAGGTTAAACAACTGGTCCCTTCTCTCGTTCTCATTCACTTATTCCATTATTCCTCGCCAAGGCAAAGAGCTGGGAGCAACTGGTCCTGGAGGGGTGCTGTTTGAAAATTCAGCCCTGTAATCAAGCTTCACAATGCAAATCCCTCAACGGCTCTGCTTGGTTTGTTTCATCGCCATAGGATATGAACAGTGACATGTAATTTGATTAGTGGCACCGGGGGCGAAGGCTTACTTTACATGCGGAGTAAGTGGACTTGGTAAGAGTGGCAGATAGTCATCCCCTCTTGGTGGCCCCGTGCGGCACACTGTTGGCTTTGCATGTGCATGTGAGCCATGCACGAGACACGCAGATCAGAAATCTCCCTAAAGGACAGAAACAACCAGTCAGGAAGCATTAAGCTGAGATGATTAGCACTCGTACTGGAATATGGAAATTTCAAAATTCATTGCTGTCCTGTCACGCAGCTGAGGAAAAAGAGAAAATGACTAACAGAAACTACGTTAACAAGTGAGATGGAAGAACAGATAGGATGCAGGTGTACAGGAGGGCAGAACAAACAAATCAGTGTTTTGACATTGATGGAAAAATGCATGTGCCTTTGAGACAACTACAAAGTTGAAGGTGAAGGTTTTCTATTTTTTTCAATCATCTAAATAAGGACAGGAGCAAGAGAACGTTTCTACCATCTGGTATTTCTTCTGCTATGCAGAATTGGATTTAAAACAAATCAGTCGGGTGCTGCGCTCTACCTGGAATATCACCACATTCTTTTTCCCAGGTGGGGCCAGCTGTCCTTTGCACAGGCTAAATAATGTAGTGGCATCTTAATTTCTTTAATATGGGATGCAAATTTTCTGCTTTTGTCTTGGTGTCTTAAAGGGATTGTATAGGTTTTTTGAAGGGGGCGGTATCTACTCATCAGTAGACCGTGTGTAACCTAGAGTAGATGGCGGTCTGGATGCGGAGAGGCAGAGTTGAATCAGCACAGAGGCAGCTGTTTTCCTCATGCGCAGCAGTACATAGCTCTGCCTCTGTGTTTCTACTGCTCTCTGCGCCTCCAAACTTTAGGTGTGCCAACTGCTATCTATTAAAAGGCATCTGTCACTGAGTCCTAAAGTGAACTGTTACCTCTGTTCAGCAAAGTTAAACTTCCCTGTTTGTTGTAGGCAGGACTTCAGGTCACTTCTGACAGCAGTCGTCTCAAAGTTTGCCATTGCGGTCTGACATGTTGAACTTTCTCCCTCATTTGGAGCTGCCTTGCCTCCTCTACCTCACTTCTCCCAGCACAGAGATGGCGATTAGGTGTTAGGACGTGTCGGCGCACCTTCAGCAGCCGTCCCTGCGCAGTTATAGATCCGCACCCTTTTTCATCAGCCATCCTCGCGTTCGTCATCCCATGGAGCTCCATCCTCTCCTCTTCCTCCATATTCATCTGCAAAGAAGAGCACGCTTTAGGCCTGCAGTGCTGATTGGGAGGATTAGTGGTGTGTGAGGGACTTTGTCACCAGCTTTCTTGGAAATCCAATTACTGAATATCATAAGCCTTACATGTTTCATACTCTGCTGAATCCTCCTTTAAAATGCACACAGCCACACTCAAAGGGTCAGTATTTAGCAGCTGTCCTCACTGTATGCTGTTGTGACATCTTCCTGAAGGTGAGAGGAGTGATCATCTTAGAAAGGATAAGACAAGACCTGTTGCTCTCCTCTCGCCTCTGCATTGCAGCAAATGGTGGACTGCATGAGCCTGTCGGAGAAGGGATTGTTATTTGTTCAGCGCAATGGGCTGGAATCTCTTGAGGTGAAGCGAGGGCCAAAGGTTTCGGTTTGTTATCTGCTCGCATAGATAATCCTTAATCGTGTGTCAAGGAAATGGCATGCAGCGGACGAGGGCATGCAAAGTAGAATTTTCGCACGTATCGGTTGAGTCCTATCAAACTTATTCAGAAAACACCACCCAATCTTGTAGCTGCCACCACATCATCGTTATCTGGACTAGTGAAATGTCCAACATATTGAGCGTTCGAACAGCATTCTTGGTCAAACCTCCTGTCCTTTTGCTCTGCATAATGATTTTTGTTCAGTCAAACAGAGGGCACTGCCACAATAATGAAGACATCAGCACACGTGCAGGTCCTCTGTAACTCGTAGGTCTGTTTGACCCACACAGTGCACTCAGCCTTGTATTTTTCCTCTGTGTTCAAACAAATGAATGATGGTAAGACCTTGAAGGTGAAAATATCTGTCAGGAAGAGATGGAGTTGAGGGTCATCGACTCCCTTGTGAATTGCTCACGAGCATCTCTCACAAGTACAGGACCATATCATCAAGATAGTAGCTGGAGAGGAGAAAATAGTTGCTGGTTGAAGGGCTGCAGAGAAAAGCTAGAGAGGAAAGAGAATAGTTAATGAACTCCAGCCATTGTAAGAGATAAAATATGCACTTGTGAGCCACATCTGACCTCAGAAAGTCTGGTCCACGTGTCAGTTTTGTATCTTCTGGATATTATATTCATAGTAATAAGGAGCAGACAACCCTTTGATGTGGCATTATTAATAATGAAACATGGGTTTTAATTGCAGACCATGAATGAGACTAAATCCTGCCTATGTTTTTAACTCTGTATGTACAGTAGAAGGAAAAGATGTGCCTGTAAAGAAAAACATCTATAATGATAAGATTTGTTCAATATTTAATTGACACAGGTTAAGGGGGATTTTCAAAGATTTTCATTCAGTTAATGTCTGTTAAGTCACTATCTATCACAGATAGTGTGGTAAAACGATGTTGATGGAGTCTATGGCCCACTGGGGAAAGCACATGTATTTGCTGCATTGCTGAGTACTACCATCTGGGTATCTGTGGCAACATTCCCTTGCTAAATCAGTAGCAGTGCACAGTTAGTGACGCTTGGTCAGCAGGGGTTGGTCTGCCCAGAGGGTGGGTGGAGCTAACGCCACAGACTTGCTCTTAGTTGTGTTGATCAGCGTAGGTCAGGGGTCAGCAACCTTTACTATCAAAAGAGCCACTTTCCCCCCCGTCCTCGCCATTAAAATCTGTGTGGAGCCACAAAACATGTTTGAACCTCATAATGATAGTATACAACTTCAAGCGTCTTGATTAGTTGATCATAATTTTTAACAGGCTTCAGTGACCATTTACTATTTTTTTTCACAGTGGGCTACTTATGCTTAGCAGGTGCATGAACCTTGAACAAACCTGTTTGAGTCCTCCTCCTCCTCCTTGTGTTAAAGTTAACAAAATAAAAAGTAGCCTACTTTGATAAAACTAATAATAAAAAAACATTTTTCAACAGCGTAGCATTTAAAAAAACTAGTTTGAATTCAGTAGTGAGTTAATCCTCAGCCATGTAACAATCAGCCCTCAGACCTGATCATAAAACACAACATCAGCTCACACTATTAAAAAAATCACAGGAGATTCTATTCTACATCATTATGTATTTTTATGTCAGATAATGGAAAAATGACTGAAAAATTAGGGACAAAAGAGCCGCAAGAGGCTCAAGAGCCACAGGTTGCAGACCCCTGGTGTAGGTACTTTTTATTTCCTGTGATTTACAATGGCATATCAAGATAAACTCTGGGAGATGAAGTCCAAAAGCGCCTCTGCAATAACAGCTTATCGCCCAAGGTGCCGTTAGAAACAGTGTAACTCAAATCACCAAGATTGCCACTTAAAACTGTGATTTGGGACAAAAAGCAATTCTGACTTAAGCCTTACAAGAACGAATATGCGAGATGAAGTAATACGAGAGTATAAATAACATAATTCACATTGAGTGTTTCACTATTAAACTGTTAAACCACGAGTAGAGGGTAGATTCTAGCAGATGGTAGAAATCTTTATTAGCCCTTTTTTTCAAGGATTCACGTCTCTGCTGTCTCTTTCCTGTCAGAATCATAGTTAATTTAATTTTATATGTTCGATTTATTTTAAAAAAGAGTTCAAAATGATTATATAAGTCATGACTGCTGATTATAATTCTAATTCAGTCATATCTTAAGACTTGTTTATTTTGAACATTGGGTCAATGTAAAAGCATACATTTTCGACTCGCTTTTTTTTTGCAAATGCTGTCAAACCGAATCATATCCAGTCATTCAGATGTGAATTCTCAGCTTTTACTTCTGTCGTTCTTGCCAACAGAGCAAAGGGCCAGTCCTATCATAATAGGACTGTTTGAGGATGTTTGCACTTCATCAGAATACTGTGATGTTGGGCGGTATGGAATAAATGGTTTTCCTATGGATGCCTTTTAGGTCCAGCTCTTGAAGCATCAAAGAGAATGTAAATCATGCTAACTGGCGTCTGAATTTTATGCTTTCACTCAGATTTCCATAATGTCCTTCTCAATTGGATACACTGCTTTGCATCAACCTCAAAGAGAAAAGAAGAAAAAAAAAAACATACACAAATATTCATTAATTCCTTCTCAGAGGATATTTTATTGCTTACCTGGTAACTTTACGGCTCTGTCAACATGTTTTCTATTTACTGAAAGTGTGATCAGTTTAAACAAACCCAAGTAAATACTCTTATCACAGCGCTATGCTAATGAATTCTTGGCATTTTGCTGAACACTGGACAACACTTCAGTTTGCTTGTGTTCACTGAAGACTCCTGTTATATTTAAAAGTCCCTTGCCAGACATGTCTTCTACAAAAATATGAGCTGCAGGGGTGTCAAAAAATGACTTGCTGGGTTTTAAAAATTAGCTTGTGTTATTTCTAACCCTACATTTGGATCAAAGTGTTGGAATAAGAGTATGTTTCTCCTTATAGCTGTCAAAGTAGTGGAGACATACACTTCTCCTTTGTGTAGAGCCAGCTTTACAGGCAGTCACTCACTTTGATAGAGACTCATCAATTTGAGACATTAAAGTTACTGGTCAGTAACCTGTTTTGTTATATATCTAGCAGAAAAAAAACATTGAATGTTAACAATCTGCAGCTGTTTACACTAAAACATACGCATCTATTCACTGATCTGTAAATCTGTAAATGCTCTATTTCAGCTTTACAGAAAAATTTGTAAATCTTTGGGTAAGGTTTATGAAACGGTACATACATTTCTTGAGATGAACACAGAGTTTATTCAGCCAGCAAGAAAATAATAGATTCAAAATATGATGCCCCCCCCCCCCCCTTGCTGCCCTGAGCATGTGGGAGACTGATCTCTTGTGAGCTCCAGGCTAACAGGCGTTGGTGACAGAGCATCTTCATGCCATGTTCCTTATCCCTTATCATCCATCATACAGCCCATCATACACTCTTGCAGTCAAACACACAAGTACATGTATAAAGAGACACATACACAGATGCGCCTCTGCATAGATTCCCAAACTGGGAGGTTGAGCATTACAGAAACGCAAGCAGAGCTGTTTTCTTAAAAAAAAAAAAAGAAAAAAAAAGTGTTTTTTTACCCTTAAGAGCAGCTTCTTTGTTTCTTTGATTGATTATTCGGGAAGATGATACACATAATCAAATTTCTCTTGTAAACAAACAAAAAAATCTGTTTATATTCAATATTACTGACCAAAACACATTGATTGTGTCCTTGAGGTCTCACAAACCCGTTCAATGCACATGTGTCCCTATTTGCAAAACAGATTGTGTGAACATTTTGTTGACATCCATCCAGTTTTCTTCTTCCTCTCTGAATTTTTGCCGGCACTTTGCCGCGCTTATTGGTCCGCTACTGATTTTGATGATTCAGTGGAATACTGTGAAACCATTGGCAGGACTTCGTATGACCTCTCTATAGCACTACTACAAGATGTCTTTAAATCAGCTTCTTGTAAATTATGTGCTATCAATGAGAAGTATTTTTTGTGTCATAGCCTTTTACAGTTGGACTTTTCAGTAAGTTTGAAATAATTATATAATACTATTATATAATATCTGACAATAATATTAAAATAATTCAGGTAATTTAACTCCCCATTAACTGCAACTATCCTGCTGGTCTATCTTATTTCCTCCCTGCTGTCTCTCTATTAACTCAATTTAAAATTAGTATAAAAACCAACAAAAAATGCTAAGAAGAAAGAATGAAAAAATTGTCATATACAAACACTATTTTTTGCAATATCAATCTATATTTCAATATGAAAATATTGGCAAAATCACCACATACAAATAAAATTGGTGCACTGCAATTGACACTGTTATTTATTACATTTGAAAATAGGCATAGCCTGCTGTCTAAGTAAAACAACTTTTTTTCCTTAGTTTTCAACTATTGCGTACTATCCAAAATTATTAATCACACTTTCTAAAACAAAGACATTATTGACTCTAAAAAGCCATTAATAGTTATGATAAAATATGCCCTTCTCCAGTGCCTTACCACTAGATACATTTCTGAAAGGTGTGTTTTTATTTGCTCTCTTTCACAGCGTGTGTGCTGGTGTCATTAAAGCCTGCAGACAATTTAAAGTGTAAATAGGTGCTAGATGTTGATGGAGCAGGACTAGTAACAGCTTCCCTTTAACGTTTCACAGCACCGATGCAGTTGAGTCGTTCTTGAATCTGGGTCTGCCATTTGAGTTAACAGTTCGAAGCACTTCACATCTCTATATGACAAGAGCTGATGCAATCCCCCAAGGCACTTACGAGCTATCTCCCAGTGACAGCATCCCCTCTTCAGAGCTGGCTGGTCCTGATGTAGGCTTGTGTGTACATGCGTCTGTGTGTGTGCGTAGGGGTGAGGGGGTGGGCACCAGGACAAGGAGCTTCGAGGACCAGAAGGAGAATGAGACTGAAACACAGGCAGGAAATAGAGGACATGTGGAGGAGAGGAGAAACGACGGAGTCAGACAGAGGAAGAACTTTCATACGTAAGAAAGATGCTGAAAACAGCTAATGAGATACAATCATCGTTGACATTTACTGTTCCTGGCCCCCCTTGCCAAGGCTGTGTGAAGCTCTGGCTCACAGGCCGCAAGAGAACATGGAAGTCCTAATACTTAGAGTGCATGAATAGTTTTTTTTTTTTTTTTTTATGAATTAGCCCAGCGTGCCTGCAGGATACCACATATCCCTCTGAACTAGCATTCCAGGCCAGCCATCTCAAGTGATGCATCAGAAATGTAACATCCCCATAGCACTGCCAAGTGTCCTGATTATAGAAGGGAATGAGGGCGGCACACTGTGTGTGTGTTTGACCAGTGAACTGGAGATGGGATGCATGGTTCCCTGCAGCAGGATGGGGGAGGAGGAGGAGGAGGAGGCACAGTTAGCTGCAGAGGGAGAAAAAAAAGAAGGGAAATGGGATGGAGAAGAAGGAAAAGAAGAGGAGCATATGAGAGAGAATTATCTTTGTGTTGTCTACCACTCAGTCCTCATGCAAGCTCCTAATGTCTCTGTGTACATGCACATGCTTGTATGATGGTTTGTGGGTAAATAAGCATCATTGAAATTCAAGGTGACACTCACAGAATCAGTGAATTATATTAACTGATGTGGTATTTGTTCGGAGTTACAGACAGGTTCATTCGCCTTATTTTCACATGCAGCAAAACACTTATTCCATTTTTATTTAATTACTTAGAAGGATGAGGCCGTTGCTTAGGGACTTCTTAAAGCAACTCTCTCCTTTGACTATACTGTATACTTATTCTTTTTTTGTTTTCTTCAAAGTCCAACACCAATCTCTGCTCCACTGATGGAGCGGGGGCATATTATGGGGTAAACAATCTGAGAGGAGAAAGAGAGGGGCACTCAGGTGGAGAGAGATGCTGCCACGCTTGAAGAGGATGTATGCTTTGGGGGATGACCAGATGGCGGAGGCGAGAGACAAAGGAGAGGTCAAAAATGGTGGTGAAGATGGAGGAGAGGAGAGTGCAGAGAGACCGGGAGGCGTTGAAGGAGTGGGGGATCAGTACTGCATGAGTGAAGTGGAGGAATACAGACAGAGAATATGGCTCTTTTGAGCTGCTATAGGGTAATCCAGAACTTTCCGTACAGTCTGTGGAAACTTTCAGAAACAGCTTAAGTTCTAAGATCGGCTCCTCAGAATGACAAATAAAAGGAAACTCAATACATAAAGTTTTAAAATGACGATACACCCAGTCCTTTGTGCTTGAACCGTAGGCATTTGTATTTAATTTAATTATTAAGCTGAAATATCATGCGATTTACTTTCCTTTTCACTGCAAAGACATTATAGATTTCTCAGTTTGAGTTGGTCGATTTGTTTCTACAAAGTGCATTTTTATTTGCTATTTCCTATAATAAACCTGCCTCTGCTCATTCATTCTGCCGTTTTGTTGTTTACCCTTGACTGAAAGAGAATTAGAGTTTGTTCAAATTTAAATAGTTACAAAATTTACGTGCACCACAAATAAGCAAGGTGGTAAACTGGTGCAGCTTGTAACAAAAATGTGGATAAATTCTGAAGCTAGTCTTGTACTAAAATGTGTGATTTAAAGAAGCTGTCTGAAAAACCTCATGTGATTCTGGTTGTCGGTGATAAGAGCCAAACTGCTTTGTTTTTCTTCACCAGCACCGCTTGTAAAAGCCAATTGTTTTCTACTATTTTCTCACAGCACTTTGTAAAAATGACGGTTGTAACTGCGTATCCCACCACAGGAAAGATGCATTTTTACCATGAGATGACACATTTGCTTCATCTGTCATGACCAGCAGCGCTGCTTGCTCCACCTGAAGCCTCCTGGTGCTCAGGTTTATATTAACCTCCAGGCGACAGTAAACACCTTCAGAACCCACAAAGTCTCCACATGGTGGTGTTGGCCTCTTTGCCTCTGGCCATGGAAATGAGCCAGTAGTGATTAGGAGTGAGAAAACAAGAGCTTTTGCACAGCACAGCTTTTAGCACGCCATTGAAAATCAATACACTCCTTCTCTTAATTGTATGTGTTTGGGTCTATTTATGGCGAGGCACGCATGAGGCTGTGAATGCCAGTCCTGAATAACGCACGAGGAGGAGAAAGCGGTGCGCAGCTCTTATAGCAGGATGACTTGTGTCTCTGGAGTAGAGACCCAGTGATGGAAAGTAACCCAGGTATATTTACTTGTGTATTTACATTTTCTGCTACTGTAAACTTCTACTCAAATCCAATTTAGAGGCAAATACTACACATTATACTAGGCTACATTCATTTAATAACTTTAGTTACTGTTAAATATAAACTTTAATCATACAAAATGTATACAAATAAATAATGCGAAATGTAAAAGCATTAAATGAAACTTTATTGATTCCAGAGGGAAGAAGTTAACTATGCTAGCTTAGTAAACCACCTTTACCACTTTACAATTAAAGTGACACACACCTGAGTATGTCAATAGTTATGATCAAATAATATAAGATACATTGTTCCTAATGTGCTGTTCTACATACAAAGTAGCCTAATTCTACTTTTGGTACTTAAAGTATATTTTGATGCTTATACTTTTGTATTGTAGGCAAAATTTAAATGCATAACTTTTACTTATTTCAGAGTATTTCTACTCAATGGCATGACCACTTTTTACTTTAAGTACTTCTTCCACCTCTGGGCAGAGTTGCAGAGATGCTGGCTGATCTGTTGGCCAGTGAATGCCCCCAAATCAGAACAAGTCATCCTCAGTCTAGGGCATCCTTCTGAACTTCACTGCCCGGGGAGAACCTACGTGGAGCGCAGATCACTCTAGATGTGGTAGCTCAGGGGATCCCTGCAACACCAGCAAACCTTTCTACTGCAATAAGGCGGCCATCCTGAAAAGGATGCAGCACAAAGACACCGTATCAGTAACGGGGGCGGTATGAGAGCACAGCAGGGGGAGAGGAGAGGGAGCGAGATGAGGGTGTGTGTAGACATATCTGTTATTGAAGCTGGGGCTTGCTCAAAGCTCGACCTAATAAGCAGAGGACAGCTGAGCAGAGAGAAAGAGGCTGCCAGATCCCGTCCCCTAGGATAGGTTCTGTGTCAGTACTGGCCCAAATTAAGAGGGAGTGCAGAGAAAACTGGGCCTCGACGAGGGCTGGAACTCCTA
>JAPXVT010000030.1:1347672-1358565 GCA_029823135.1 Acanthurus reversus | reverse complement strand
AAATTATGGTATATTAAATATATAATTTATTATATTAATGTATTTTATAAATAGTTTGCTCATGTTGCTTGTAGTTCAGCCATTTACACAGTACAGCTGTGCATTATAGCAAATTGCAGAAATATAACCATGAAGTGAACTTTAAACTGCCAATTTGTACATTTTGATTAAATATGTCATGCACTCAGAAATGGATGTTATCAAAACAACAAAAGCAAATTTTATACAAAAGTAGTAAAATTTCTTCTCCTCTCTCTGCAAGAATATCAACAAGGCAGCTCCTGGCACAAAACAGTTACCTGCTTTCATGTTGGTCACTACAGTGTATCTTGGCTGATTTTTAAATGTGCTTTATAAATAAATTTGGATTGGATTGGATAGAGCATTTTAAGCCATGACATGGTTATGGGACAAAAATCAGCATTAACAAATGAGAGGACTTGTGTGTATGAAGTTAAAAGTGACTTTGATCGCTTTTATTCACTGCACCACTTAAATTACTAATTAAATACTTTAGATGAACAGCTCAAGTATTTTCTGCATGAATCTGCAAATCTTGCTCTCAATGACAGTGAAGCTCAGGTCAAAAGCTTCCTTCACTTCCCTGCCCTGCCAAGCACAATAAATAATGTGGCAGGCTGAGGCCTTTTGTGTCCACACAGATTCCTTCTTTTGCCCCGGGGTAGGCGGAAATCGAGGCGTTTGATCTGAATTCTAAAGAGTCTTGTTGCAGCCCAATAAAGGCCGCCATTGTATGTAAATAGTTTATATAAGAGCATATGACTGCTACGGTGCAGGGCAGTGGCTAGTGGCGGAGGAATGATTAGCATTTTCCAAACGCATGGTGTTCTCAATCCAGCCTTTTGGCTCTCTAAAAAATACAATATTTTAATTGATTCTTCCTGAGTTGTACACATTTTTGTGTACCACCACAGCTGAAGGTAAAATACATGTTCTATCGTTTTATTCTGTTTTCTACTAACATCCAGTGCTGTATGAGGTCAGATTTATATGACTGATGTCTGGCATGCTCGTTGGCTTGGCTGGACAAATACATTCCATGACTTTTTTTTTTTCTTTTTATTGTTTTATTTTCATACCCTTTGTAACAGTGATGTGTACACAATTCAGCTTTTAAAGAGCGTAAGAGGAAGGTTTTTTTTTTTTTTTTAGGCAAATATGGTTTGTAGCCCTTTTTTAAACAACAATAGAGCTCTTTTAGTTGTCTTGAAAAAAATCTTATAATGAGATGGATGTCTTGCTTCTTCCTTGGAGAAATGTGCTGGCAGTCTGTCAGTCTGTCTGCAACTTGGCTGTAGGTCAGTTTGGGAGTACGGTATTAATACAGGGTCAGCCAATCACGTGGTTCGCCAAATGTTTCGCAATTGGCTTCGTGCTGTTGCGTCTTATGACGGTGCACTCTGGTAGGCCATCACTCCTGCTTTTATACAGCCGATGGGCTACTTGGCAATTCTTTTCTGTTGTTCCTTACTCTGCCAAATCCAGCTTGATGCTCAGGCCACACCTCGTCACCATGGTCATCTTTGGACCCGGCGCTGCTTACGCCGCTTGCACTGCTGGCTGAGCCTGGTAAACCTCTAAAAACTACTGTACTGTTATAACAGTTAGACCTATTGCAGACGACTATGGTAACTATAAGCTATTTGAACTCATATTTCAGTGCAACAACTTAATTTTGTTCAATACAAAGGGCAAAATGGTGCATGTCTTTTAAAGAAATTAGATTATTTTACTTTTCCTATTGGCATGTTGATAGAGTTTGATAAAATACTCTTATAATTTAGTGTATGGATAAACAGTTGACCTCAAGCTAGAAATATGCAAGTGATTAGCCTACATCCATGCTACCATAACTGAAAATGTAACCTTTATTTTTTTCAGACCTGGAGTCGAAAATGAACTGGGGGTCCTTTTATGCCGTGATCAGCGGCGTAAACAGGCACTCTACCGGCATCGGACGCATTTGGCTGTCCGTCATCTTCATCTTTCGTATTCTGGTCCTGGTGGTTGCTGCTGAGAGCGTTTGGGGAGATGAAAAGTCTGGCTTCACCTGCAACACCCAGCAGCCCGGCTGCAACAGCGTGTGCTACGACCAATTCTTCCCCATCTCACACATCCGCCTGTGGGCGCTGCAGCTCATCCTGGTCTCCACCCCCGCCCTGCTGGTGGCCATGCATGTGGCCCACCGACGACACATTGACAAGAAGATCCTGAAAAGGACTGGCCGAGGTAGCCCCAAGGAGCTGGAACACATCAAGAACCAGAAGTTTCAGATCACGGGAGCTCTGTGGTGGACTTACATGATCAGTATCGTCTTCAGGATCATCTTCGAGGTGGCTTTTCTCTACATCTTCTACTTGATCTATCCTGACTTTAAGATGGTGCGTTTGGTAAAGTGTGACTCGTACCCGTGCCCCAACACGGTGGACTGTTTTGTCTCCAGACCAACAGAAAAGACCATATTCACTGTGTTCATGCTGGCAGTGTCTGGGGTGTGTGTGCTGCTCAACCTGGCTGAGGTGGTTTACCTCATTGGCAGGGCCTGCAAACGGTGCTTCGGAGGCTCTGACGAAGAGTCCAAAGTAGCCTGGATAAGTCAAAGATTGTCTTCTTACAGGCAAAATGAAATCAATCAGCTGATAGCGGACCATTCTCTCAAGTCTAAGTTCACTGTGACCAAAAAAAGCCCAACTGAGAAGAGTGAACGTTGTTCTGCTTTCTGAGACTCGGCCTCTCGTGTTACCTTTACACTAATCAACATGGAGCATGTTGCTCTGCATTAATGTCACATATACTGTATATTTGATCATTGTCAACATTTAGACCATTTGTCTATATATCATCCCTTCAATCCCGTATTGATCTATCGGTTTTTTCTTCATCAGCTTTACTCACACAAGGGGCTTGTCCAAACTGCGTGGAGCCAGTAATGAAGGTTAAAGGACCATGCCAGTGTTTTTACATATTATAGCATATTTTCTTCAAATTCGTTGATATTGGTTTTTAACTGTTTGTTAGATATTAATGGTTTTGTCTGAATTCGGTGTAAGAATCAGTATGCAAAGTGTCTTGAGCTCACTATGACACTGTGCCTGTGGGTATCAAACCTTCATTAGTTTATGTCAAACTGCCTGATAATGCAGCACAATTTATAGATTTTTTTTATGTGTGTGTTGGGGTGGTGCACCATTTAAAAACCATCGGTGACTGTGACATAGTTGTATTTACAAGCAATGATGGATAAAAATGATCCATCAAGCAAACATTGGTTCAAAGACAGTAACGAACATTCATGTATTTCCGTATAGAGGTTTCTATTTGGGAAACAAATCAGCACTTAAACACTCCAACCAGCAGATTTCAGTCACATTTCAACTGTGTTATCAAGAAACTTTATAGCTTTGACACACTTTAGGTAGTCTGTCTGTTTCTATAAGAAAGTCACACGAAGTCTTAACAAATCGATTTTCTTGTTGTCCTTTGATTAAAGAAAATTTTCACTTGAACTTATCGTACGAAAATATTAAAAACAAACAAACAAAAAAACTAAAAAGAAGTTCAAGAGTAATATAGGTATATATGGTTAATGGTAAATTGAACAAAGTATGCAAAAGCATTGGTTTGGTCCTTAAAGTAGCTTAGATTACTGATAAAATGCTGGATAGAGGGTGAACTTTTTATTGACATCAAAAATATTGTTAAAATGTACCGTATTTAATATCTGTTGATGTCAAAGCTTGTTTATGGATGACAAGAGCACTTATGTGAGTTAAGTCATTAAATGCCAGTAACAGCCCAGTAAGCCAATAACGGTATGCTAAGATGTTTGGATGGTTATTGTACATTTAAATTTGCTAGGCTTTGCTCAGACAGCTGAAACTATTATAAAACCTGGCATACTGCTGTGGGAACATGGTAGAAAAACCGAAAGACAGTTTTAAAAATTGTGTCCAACTTTCATTGGATAGTATTCTTCTACATGTGGTTCAAAAATCAAATTTGAAAGCAATTTTCCACAAACATATGTTCACTACTGTAAACTGCAACTAATAACATATGTTGTCTCCACGGAGTCATCAGTATGGTGCGCAGACCAAAATTATTTTCAAGACTGACATTTCAATAAACCTTCAAAAGCACCAAAATGGAGGAGCTGGTGAAGATGTCCCATGATTTTTACCAGATGGAATGGCAACATTACAAAAATTAATTATTCCTCTTAACTTGCCTGTTGCATCACTTTTAGAATGTTGCAAATTCCAGTACTGTACATATGTCTTTATGTTTGTACAGCTTTGAATTCAATTGTGAGTATCGCTTGCTTCCTTCATTGTAGGTTCTGTTTGAGTTGTTTTGTTTCAGAAAAATGTTTGAGGTTGACCGACATTTTAACAGACAACTTTTACTGTCTGACAGTTGCACTCGCTTTCCTTAATATTACCTTGCATAGTTTATTCCTTATCTCTCTGGTCCCAAAAATGTATGTCCCCATACTCCGGTATCTGTTTATACAATTGCTCTATTTAGTTATTTATACTGTAGCACACACAAAAAACACTGATGTTCACATTTATGCCTAAATATACATATATCGATTTACATCCGGGTAAACAATCCTTTCAATACTGTATATAAAATGGCTTAAAACTATAAAGTTAAATTGTGCAATATAAAGAAATAAACAGACCGATAATTTGACATCGTTGGAAGTTATTTAGCAAACATACAACTTGTTTGTTCCTGTGTGTTCTTCCCAGAAAGTTTCAAATACTTAAAATAATTAAATCTGATAAACGACAGTAGCCTTGGTCCTTATATAAACAGTGTTTTCCTTTTTAATATTTAAAATTTGGGCTCATCTTCTTTACAGATATGTTGAGAGTGAACTTTTCATTGACTTTCCTTCTTCCTGTCACTGTCATTTGTAACTCGAGGATGCAAAAGGCTACTCATCTCCAAATCATGCCCCCCACGATAGGAGAGACCCTCATGCTATATTTAGACCCCAGAGGCACTTGTGACCAGACAGACTTAGCAGACAACATCATTGGCCAGCTGCCGTGTCACTCACTGTAACAAGCGAGTAGAGGGGCTTTTGTAGTTTACATTAGAGAGTGTACCCTGTGCCAAATTTAACCACGGAGGGGAGGAGGGTTTGAGGGAAGGCAGGCCAGACATGGCTGACGGTGTGTCCAGCAGGTTATGTATGTGTTGTAGTGGTCAGCGGAAGACCCTGGGGCCTGGATCTTGACTCCTGTCTGAGCCGTGTTTGAAAACAGAAGACAGAGGCGGTGGGTTTGTTGGTGTGGAACGGAGGTCGTGGCCAGCCGAAGTCCACTTTTCTTGTCCATTCAAGGGCATTGCTGGGGGGCCTGAAGACCAACTTTGCACTTAGGTCTGTGAGCAGAGCAGGCGGCCTCATGGAACCTCGAAGACATGCAGGGCTTCTTTACAGGGGATGTATAAGCTGACAAGGTGGGTTTATCCATTTAATGTGACTTATTTGATTTTTTGTGAACTTTAAAGTACTTTAAGGCGTAAAGAACTTGCTTTGGGCAAATGGTGTGGTCAAATTCTGTTTGTTTTCCAGGCTGTCTTGTGTGGGAACACAGTGTAAGGTAGAGTGTGTGTCTACCCTTTAGAACAACAACTTCATGTTTTGTGAATGATGTTCCTCCAATATTATCTTTTTTCTATGTTGAATTATGTTATCTGAGGGTCTGTTCTGCTAGAAGTGCAACATATTTATAACTGAATGTGTTAAAAGAGCTGACGGTTACATTACTCAAATGTTCCCAATTCGCACTTCCACCACATCTTCCTGGTGTTTGATTTCACCTTGTGTGGATCATGTTTCTGTGACTCGGGCCCTGAAGGCCAGGAACCACAAGATCATGACTGGAACCTGCCTTCTCTCCTGTCCGCACTTGCCAAATATATACCCCCCTAAAGTAAATATAATCCTGTCTGCGTCCATGTGGAAAAGGCCACTACCTGCTCAGCAGCAGAATCCCACTTGTACAATCAGTTGGCAGCTTGGCTCCCGAGTGACTCATTTGGACTTAGCTCTGCTGAACTTGGTAGGACCTCTTCGAGACTTTGTTGTCTTCATGAATGCTGTAGTTTACTTAAATGTCTGGATTAGTTTTGTTCTAATATTTTCATGTGTTTGCTCTGTAAACAAGTTTGTACATGACTCACTGATCATATTGTGTTTTTGTGCCTCCAGCCTCAGGTTTGAGCTCACGCAGTCATGGGGGACTGGAACCTGCTGGGAAAGCTCCTGGAAAAAGCCCAGGAGCACTCCACTGTGGTGGGGAAGGTGTGGCTCACTGTCCTGTTCATCTTCCGTATCCTGATCCTGAGTGCTGCCACAGAGAAGGTGTGGGGCGACGAGCAGTCAGGCTTCACCTGCGACACCAAACAGCCCGGTTGTGAAAACGTCTGCTACGACATCACTTTCCCCATCTCCCATGTCCGCTTTTGGGTGCTGCAGATCATCTTTGTGTCCACCCCTACACTGATCTACCTGGGTCACATCCTCCATCTGGTGCGGATGGAAGAAAAGCAGAAAGATAAGGAGAAGGAACTTGCAAATCATCCAGACAAGCAGGCCCTTATTGTGGATGCTAAGCACAAGAAGGCTCTGGTTAGGGACAATAAGGGCCGGGTGCGTCTGCAGGGGGAGCTCTTGCGCACATATGTCTTTAATGTAGTTTTTAAAACTCTGTTTGAGGTGGGCTTTATTGTGGCTCAATACCTCTTGTATGGCTTTGAACTAAAGCCCATGTACACATGCGACAGACCTCCATGCCCCAATGTAGTGAACTGCTACATATCCCGTCCCACAGAGAAAACTATCTTCATCATCTTCATGCTGGGAGTGGCCAGTGTATCTCTGTTCTTAAACCTCATAGAGGTCTACCACCTGGGCTTCACCAAATGTCGCCAGGGACTCACCTTCAGGAGATGTGAACTGCTCCCTGAACAGATCCCAAAGGAGCCCAGCGAGGCCTCAGTGCCGTACGCGCCGAGTTATGACGACTACTTCCATGGGCACCACCAAGTCCAGTCAGCGTACCCACCTGTACCAAGCTACAACCTCTCCCCTCTGTCTGATGGCACAGACTCGTCCTTCCATCCCTTCCACAGCAAGGCAGCCTACAAACAGAATAAGGACAACTTGGCGGTGGAGAGGAGCAGCAGCAAGCCAGAGGAATGTGACCTGAAAGGAAAGAAGGGATCAGGATCGGCCCCTGGGTCACCTACGCAGGCCAGGCCAGGCCGCAGTGCCAAACACAGCAACAACAAGACTAGAATAGACGATCTGAAGATATGATGAGGTTTATGTCTCTCTGAGGAGTCTTGAGCTGCTGCAAGGGGGATCGTATGTTGTTTGGAAGCATTCCAGCATGCTGAACTGACCCCCCTCTTTAACGTGGAGCAAGTTTGACTCATTCCAGCTGAGAAGGGAGTGACATTTACATGGCACACGCAGAAGCTGCAGTTGTTCTGAATGATGTGGTTCAATAACATTTCTAAGGAACTTAGACCTCCTCAAGGTGTCCCAAACCTGGCTCTTTCTCTTTCTTTTGACAATCTTCATTGGATTTCACATTTGACCTTAGCATTGATGGAACAAGGTAGATCATTTATGGCATCACCATATTTTCAGTCATTGTTATTTAGTAATTGTTTTTTAATGGATGTGTGAATGGTGTGACTTATTCTACCTTTCGCTATTGTTGCTGAGAATCAAGAAAAAGGACTGTCTGCTCAGGTTTTACAATCACCATATTTTTTTTTTCAGCGTGCAATAAATGTGAATGAACTCATTTAAAATGTAACTCCACCTGAAGTTGCAAAACTTTGCAAAGAGAATCCAGGGCAGAACTTTATCCAGCACTAGCCTGACTTCATTTGAGGTAATCTGACAGGGCCAACAGTCAAAGTTAACTTCCTTTAATTGTTTTGAGGTCATCATCGAGCATAGTTCACTTGCTTAGACTTGAAGGGAAAAGTTGTGCAATAGCTGACAACACTTTGGACTCTGGAAACACTGTACGTAATTCCAGGACGCAGCTGAAAAGATATTACACTGGTCTCAGGAGTGGCCAGATTTCTAGCCTCTTTTCATTGCAACAGCCTGCATAAGTGAATAATTACAATAAAAATAAGCACATTGTTTTGTTTATCCTTGTGTATCTTGTTGTTGTGTTGTTTGTTTTCTGTAAAGCACTTGTTGACAACATATTTGCAGAACTGCTTGAAATAAATCTGTCTTAAATTTGCATAGTTAGCAACGTATTTATAATCTCTTAATTTGAAAAAATGAAACCATTTCACTTGAACACATGTTGCAGCTGGTTATTCATTTTCCTAAAAGAAATAAATCAAGATCAAGCGAGGAGTAGAAATGCTATTGTTGATATTCAGTTTCTATACACAGTTGTTCCAACAAACGACGTAGCTCTACAGCTCACAGAAACATCTTTGAAACTCTGACTCTCTAACATAGGATCTGATGACGTTTGAGCCAATAGTGTCTCCACACAAACATTTCAACCTGTAAAAAAAAAAACGGACATGCTCGAGCGAGAATAAACCTGTCATGTGTGAAGTCTTTGCTGTCTGCATATCCCACACATGCACGTCTCACTACTCTGTGCCAGGAAAGCACAGCACACAGGCAGCCCTGTTATGGACAGCTTGAAGTTAATGACATTTGCTCATGACAAGGAAGCTCTCTCATATACCTTTGGCCTGTTATGTTCACAATTTTCTGTCAGCGTTTCATGTGTCAAGGGGATTGAACGAATAGACTTTTTACTTAAAAGTATTAAAACAAAAGGGTCCAGTTTCTGTACTTTCTTGATGTGTTTATGTATGATTGAGTGCAGCCTGGGCGTCCTCTCTTTCAGCCGATTGCGGTGCCAGAAACAATATGTTTCAGATCTCCCAAGCAAAACAGTCAGGACTGCTATTTGTAACGTATAACTCCATAAATCAGTAAGTAAACCAGAATAATGTCTCATTCTAGGAAAACTTTACATCTGCTTTTAGAGGTGAAAATAAAACATGAAGGTTACTGAATGTTTATGTAAGTCATATATCATCTTTAAATATAATAAAGTGCTCATTTTTTAGTCAAGGGTTATATGTGTTTCTGAAATGTTGACAGATGTGAGTTACGTGTGTAGCTGGACATCCAGCACTTTGAAAAGAAATCCTTTCATACATCCAAATGTAGCCGCATCAGAGGGTCGGAGCAGCGCAGAAGACAGACAGTGTGGCACATTCTTGAAGATGAAGAGCATGTTTCAATAAATTTAATGCACATACAACATGAAATTTATTACAAGAGCATAGATATCAGACTGCTGCATACCACACAAAGCACTGCAATGTATAGCTCTTCTAGCGTAACTGCAGCATACAATAAAAGTGTGATTTATTAACATATGATGTTGATCAGTGGTGGCTTTTGTGTTTTGTAGCTCTGCACGTGAAGCTAATACCATGATCACCAATGACAGTCTTGATAATCCAGCACTGGAAATTCTGTTTAACTTGGTTTAACAAAACAAGGCTCACCAGTGTTTTCAATGTTTTCTCTGGATCGTCCCTTTCAGTAAGAAAAATTAGGCCTACAACACTCAGCCCACAATATACAATGAAAGATGGGAGTACAACTGCATTGTGAAGTTTTTATTTTGCCATTATTAATAAAAATGTACCACATATCCAACCAATTTCTGAGTTATTTTACGATACTCTGAAGAGAGACAAAATAGGTAGGGAAGAGAGGATGACATGCAGGCAATACATTTAAAACTTAATGAATAGATTATTTTCACATAGCCACCATATCCATTCTACCATTATAAAAATGGAATTGAAAGTGCAAAAACAATTAAAAAAGGGGGGCATATTTTTTTCTGAATATTTCAGTCATTTATTTTTGAACCAGGAGCTGACACACTCTCCTTCACGACGGAGTTACAACTCGGACACATCTTAATGTAAAGTTAAGGTAGGAGCTGATGTAGGATATTGTAAGATTGCGTACTCTCTGGCTGGGTAATGTTCAATCACTGAGGAACCCAGCATGAAGGGATATTTCTTAATTTCTCAAAAAAAAAGAGCTCCAAATCTTCAACAGAGTCTTGAGTGCTCAGCTGTGGCGGTAGTCCCAAAAACAACAAACGTGGGTTTTCTCAGATTATCATAGTCCAATTTCTCTATTGTGTGAAATAATAACAGCTTTGCCTTTCACATTCCACAGATCTTCATAAAAAAACCTGCACAATATATATGGTGTTTTGTACCTTGATTTTACTGAAAATGTTTTTCTTTTCAAAAAAAAAGAAAAAAATAACAATAACAATACCCTCAGTGTTGGCTTTTATTCAGCAAAGACTCATTATCTCCTCCAATGCACCTGAACAAAGTTCCATGAGAAATAACAGCACAGACTAACACAATAAAGCACTGCTTGGTTATGTTTAATGGTGGATATAATTTAATGTGTACAGATGACTGACTAACATTTTATCCAGTTTGCTCCCTGTGGTGTGTTCTGTGTTATTTTCCCTCAGTCGTAGCACAGTGCTCTACTGCCCTCTGCCTTTACTTTCACTTAAACACTGACATGCTGCTCATCAGAGGGTTGAATCTGCCAGGCATGCCATCTGCTGGACAAAGGAAATTGTCACAGAAACACCTTATATTTTGTAATACCATTGCTGTTTACATCAGACTGGCAAAAAAAGATGTATCCTTATTTATGTCTGATCATCAGTGTTGGGGAGTAACTAGTTACATTTAATGAAATTAAATAATTTAACTACAAAATAAATGGAATTGTGATTA
>JAPXVT010000030.1:1274554-1288057 GCA_029823135.1 Acanthurus reversus | reverse complement strand
AATTAAGTGTATAAATTAAAAAAACTTTTTATTACTTTAATCTTTTAATCTCTGGTAGGCTAATTAAAAAAAATGGAGTGGAAAACAAACCTTCTCATAGAGGTGGACAGGCCTGTGGCTGAAAGTGATGCCGTTACAGAAGCTGTTTTTGCGAGTGGCTCGGCGAAGCTGCCCATCGAGCCTGATGTTCTTGCCTTTGGCGTGGGGGTGAAAGCGGGGTGACTCTATACTGACGTTGACCGGAGGCGTGGATGTTCTTCTCTCTACACCTGCTCCATTGTTTGGCAGGGTGTAGCACTGCCTGTTGGTCACCGGGCGTGCTTGCAAAGTCGCATCTGTGGGTCCAAAAACATCAGACAGAAAGTCATCAATGATTCAGCCTGATCAACCATGTTAGAAAGCAGCGCGGTGAGCGAACAGCAGGCCTGCTTTTGTGTGACCTGGGTCGAAACAGCAGCTGTTGGAAAAAGAGGCAAACATATCAGCACACAATAATTCGTCTGCAAGTGGTCCATGGCAGTTGGTTTAGAGGGCAGAGGCCAGTTATGTAAAGGAGCCCACAGTCTCACACGCTTCCTTTCTCACACTGACACTATGAAGCTTCTCTGCTCCTCTCAACAAGCACATTCAATGGTCTCTTTTAGCATGTAACCCACATTTACAGTATAAAAAGGCAAACTGTCCCGAATCCGTCCCTTTACCACATCCATACGGGACATTTATATCACAGAAATAAAACAAGGTGGACTAAGTAGAAGCCCATGTGCATATATCACTGCAAAACATTAAAAAGAACATTTGGCTTACATAAAATCAACACAGAGTTGAACAGTGCTAATATCAGTAGCATCACAGGAGACAGATAAGATAAAAAATTCTCCAGAAAGTCGACAACAACAGTTGAGATTGGTCTTCCTTTTATTTATGGAATACAAACCCTTGGCCTACAGCATAAACAAACCCTGACTGGCCCCTTTCATTTCTCCACAGTTATCTTCAGAATGAATCACACAGTGTCTGGTCAGTAAAGAAATACCCAAATAAAAGGCCTAATTTTTCATCTCTTCATTCATCACAGGAGTCAGTCCCTTATTTGGCAATTTGAGCAAAGGAATCTGAGCATAAATGAATCTTGAATTGTTTGGGTTTAATATTAAATAAAATTAAAGCTGTAGATGGGTGTTTATGGTATAGACTGGCTGAAATCCAAAGTACAAAGGGAGGCCGTGGTTTTTTTACTCTCCTCCGCGGCCAGAAATCCAGGAGTGATTACATCTCTGTTTAAAATTCACTGTGATCTGGTGCAAAGACAATAACTCAGTGAAATGTTCCACAGTACATTTCCTAAATTAGACATTATCACTGATTATATTCTAAACTACGAAGCAGAGGCAAGAACATCTGTAACATCTCAGATGATGTGCGGGTGCCCCTCTCTCTTCCACTCCCAGAATTTGGCTTTCGAGGGAGTAAAATACACTTTGGCCATGTTGAGGGTTAGCTGAGGTCTGACAGAGGGGAACACTAGGAATGTGCAGTCAAAGGATTTGCAAAGAAGACTGATACAGACCCGAGCCATTATTAGACAAATGCATAACAGGTCATACTGTAAGAGACAATTCACTGTCAGTGTCAGTCCCAGTTTGTGCCATTAACATTGTGCCATCATGTAAATAATTATTCAGCAATTTTAGAAAAATCCAGTTACTTCTCCACATTTTTCTAGAACTAAAGGTCATTTGTGCAAGCAACTTATTACAATTCACATTAACATTTTTTGGTGGCAACCTCTAGTAGTCATTGTAATTATGATGAGAGCAAGGGAGGGAGTTAAAGCTGGGGTAGGCAACGTCTGGTAAGCGAGCTAGCATGAGACTTCTAAGGAAGCAACTCCGCTGTACCCTCCACTTCCTGTATGGCTCCAGCTCCTCATTTTATTTCATTTCTCTTTTAAGGCCAGTTTACACCAAAAATTCATGACGAGATGAAAACTGATCCATCCCAGCCTGACGCGCCTGCAACTCAGCTTGTCAAGTCGCCAGGTGCCAGTTTTAGAACACTGGGCATGTCACTTGTTTCAACAGCCAATCAGCTTGCAGCGATGTCACCTGTCGCTAAGAAGTGCACCGTAGAGCAGTCAGTCATTTTAACTTATATACATATACAGAGCTTACATGATGTAGCTTGGCCCACATACAAAACCTAAGATACCTAACTAACACACTTTAACCCAAATCATAACCCAGAAGTTTTGTGTCTAAACCGAAACAAACTGTGACGATGGGGGTCTGTACATTACAACGCCTGGTCAATTGCCTATTGGACCAAACTTACTAATACCCTGTAGAGTCTCCGTCCTCTACTTGTACTCTAAAGCAGTTGGATCCACATTTTGTTTGCCTTGTGAACACAACGCTTAAGCTTTCAATCTGAAACACAGTGCGGCAATGTTTACACTGGTCTCCAGGTGGTTGACAAGACAAAGTTATTGTTACAATATAGTAACTGTTAACAAAACCTCCACAGGGCACCTTTAAAGAAGTTCACTAAATCGTCTAATTGTCTCTATTGATATTAATTTCTATACAAATAACAAAGTAAGCACTTAATATTCTCCTGTTATGGCAGAAAAGAGCAAGATCATGTGTTATTTCCAGCTTCCTGGGTCACAAAATATTACTTAACAAACAGGCTGAACATCTTTTTTTATGGTGCAGCAGACAGAACATCACATTCTTAACGGTTTTTTAAAAATTCTTGAAAGAACTTCAGAACAGTAGTGCATTGTTAAACAACCTTTCAGGTTCTTGAAAGATAACCGGGTATTTATTTTTTCTATGTTGGATGCTGGGTCAAGGAGAAATGCTCAGCCTGCTTATTGCGTTCTTCGTATATCATGACGCACCGGCAAATGTTTGACTATTAACATCCTGTTGGGGTGGTATTATTAAAAGTTTTCACCTCAGTCATATGCCTTTTTAATAAGGCGTACTGAACATAATATTTTCTTGGCATACCTTCAGAATCATTGACTTAGGAGAGTGATGAGACAGACTGACTTGCACTGGCATAGAAAAAGAAAATATAGAGCGCCTAAGCTTGGTCACAGTCCTGCTACATTTGGTTGTAGAGAAACAAGTGGCTGATACTCCGCCTCCTAATGAAAGAAAAAGCACAAATAAATGCAATCATAAGACTCCACAAGACACACTGCTGTGCAAAGGAAAGCTTTATTAATGTAAAACTGATTATGAGGATTCCTCTGAGTTATCTTTATCCACAGCATGACCAGGCTCTTTATTCTCTTATCTCTAAGCTGTGTGTTCATCATACTGTAACTCATTCACTGTGCCAAACATGAGCATCCGCAGATTTTAAAGGAATTTCAGGGTCTGTTTAGTTACATTTCCCGTTTTTTTTTTAAGTCTTTAACATAAAATTTCACGTAAGCAACATATTAGCGGTATCACTTGACCCGTTCATGGCAGGTAATATTGCCAAAAAGACTCCGAGAGTGAACCCATAAAAACCTACTTTTACATTCTGCACATCTTAAACATAGACCCTGAAAATGCAGATATTCTATCAATCCCATGTTAATCGAAACCACACAGCGCAGGCAATTGGACCCACGCTGCTGCTGCTCCTCTGTGACTAACTGTTCTCAGTCCAAACCCTACGTCATCTGGCTCCGGTGGCTGTAACCACATCATTTAGCCGCCGAGTGGGTCTGCTGGGGGCGTGGGAGTGTGACTGACATTAAATCAAAGTGATATGGGGAACTGATTATCAAGTAATGTGCTTCATGACAAAGTGTCCAAAAGTGATCGTCTGAGAGCTGTTAATGACAGCTTTATGCAAGACGAGGGGCTGACAATCAAGACTCATACAAGAATAATTCACTGGCAATCACTTGAGATTGTGCTCTATAGCCTATAAGACAGCGTGGATACTTGGGACAACTGCAGAATATTACCAGGCAATATAGACGTAAGTTATAGGCTATAATGGGTCAAGTATGGCCCTAGTTTGCATTTTTATTTTCTATTTCAGGTCATTCTTATTCTAGTTTCCTAAAGCTTTTATGTGTCCGAATGTTGTTCATCTGTTTTGTGATTAATGTGTCACTTGGCTGCTGTAATGCAATGCAACTCCCCAAAACACTATTAATCCATCCATCTATGAAAAACTGTTTCATATGTCAGAAACTTACACAAGGTCGTAATGCTAAGGCCTGTCAGAAATTTAATAAAGAGGCTGATTCACACACAAGTAGAGTAACAAAAGCAGGCAACAAGGAAGCAGTAGGCTGATTAAAGAGAAAACAATATGATTTTGAACCAAAGTGTGGTGAAACTCATGATGCAGAACCCAGGGAGCCACTTCATGCAAAGGTCATTTCAAGTCATTTGAAAATTGATTGTCTACAGCTACAATCAGGAATGCAATAGAGGTCGACTTGCTCGTGTTTTAGAGCATTTAAATGCTAAAACAATGTTAAATATGAACTATCAGAAATCCAACACTTGTGTTTATTAGGATGGGATCTTTTGCAATAGTTCTGAAGGAGCTTTTCTTCCTGAAATGTTGACTTGTTGATGGTCCTGATTGTGTCATGATTGTGTCATCCCCATCAACGAGTCAAATCGTCGCCCCTTCACCATCTTTGCTTCACAATTAAAGCGACATCGGTGCTTATAACGAGGAGTGGGAGAGCGCATTTGCAGAAAAACGCGGCTGCTGGAGGCGCGCTCGTTTGGACTCGTTCCCTGGGAATCACGCTCAGCTCCCCCGTGATGGGAAGCGCGTCTCCACGCAGCGCAAGTACAGAAAGCAGGACTAGCCATGTGTATCTCAAGCTATCATTTCACAGACACTGCCTCGCGCGAGTGCATTACAAGCCTCGTGAACGGTACATTTTGTTTTTTTAAAAAAAGGACAATCCTCACCTATTAAAGGTTTAGGTGTCGTATTCCCCATTATATCCAGAAATTCCCGGCACCGGCTGACAAGTTAATTCCGAATGCAATATGTCTCTGTCCATCCGTGTATCCTCGGTCTGATGATCATCTGCTCGGAACCAGTTCAATCTGAGTATCTGTGCCTTCAAAATGCGCCGTGGTGCCTCGCTGCTGAAGCATGGACACGCTCTTCTTAATGTCAACCCAAAGCCGCTGCGACAGGCTGACACCTCCAACTGGCGCACAGCAGCCCCCTCCTTTCTTTAGTAAAGGCTCCCCTCTGCACGACTTTAAAGACACAGTAAGCAGAGATCCCCCTCAAGAGCATCACAGAGCCTCTGAATAATTCATTTAATTATTCACTCGAAGCCTGTGATGAAGTCTAATGACTGTGTAGCCTATAGGACAAACATCATGCTGGAGGCGGATGCGTAATCTAGAGGAAGGCATTTTGTCAGCACATTTGCATATAGAGCAGGCAGGCAGACAACACGGTGCTAACTTTGATGACAATAAAAATGATTACAAGATTATTGATCACTTCTGTTTCTGGCAAAGAAAACCCTTTCGCTTTTAAGTAGCATCCTGAAGGGAGTAAGCTGATCTGAATACAGAGCAAAGAGAGTCCAGAGTCTATTGATGCTTGCTGTGAGATTTTTAAATCACAGATCCCTCAGACCCGTCATAGGATAACAGCCATGAGTTCATCATGCATTTATATGCTGGACTAACACATAAGCACTGGACACTGTTGATGAAAGTCCAAGCACCATATGAGGAAATCCCCTTTTTTCCCGCCCTATCCTCTGCACAACCGCAGCCTTGACTGCTGGGTTTCTCTCAAGCTGTTTCCTGTCTTCTGGACCACAGCGTTCTCTGAGGAGCCATGGCCTGCAGGGCTTGCAGGACTGAGACCATGTGAAGGGAGTGCAGGACCATGTGTCTCCCATGGTGGAGATTTAGTAAGGCCTGAGGCGCTACAGCAGCTGCTTGTCAAATATCTCTGAACAAAGCCTGCTAAAGAAATACAGATGCATGAAAACATACATTTGTGCAAAGCATTGTTCCCTGTTTAAGTCGATGGAATGTTTGAATTGTGACTAATTAGGGAACATCTGGCAGAAGTAGGGTTTACTTCCTGCTTTGTGAATGCAGGTCGACTATCATGGCATGATCCATAACACATACAGAGGAAAAGTGCTTCTGGGCTTCCGCAGCTGCCAGCATAGACATATATGATCTAATTCAGTGCGTGGACAAACTCTCATGAGACACGGCGTTTGGGTGAAGGCAGGCTGGAACTAAATATAACTCAAAAGACAAAAGCATTTGTTTCTACCTACTCAATACTGTTTGTTTTAGCAGGATATGGTGGCTCCTTATATGAGCCTTGGGTGAATGGTGTTTGGGGTGAAGCATAGCAGAAGTGAACCCCTCCTCACCGCCACCGCCACCACCCACCCACACACATACACACCCTTAAAAAGAAAGATCAGCAATGGAAAAGGGGATTAACACAGGAAGTGAATATGAGGCTGCGTTGGAGTTTGCAATCAAGCTTTCCCTGTAAACACAGCAGAGCTGCAGTAACAAGTGCTGCTGCCTCTGATGCTTGCTTTGCTGCCTGAGCTCACACTATGGGGTGTTAATGAAAGCATGATTGCTGGGCTGAATTTATTCCAAAGGCAAGGAACTGTATTCTCACCATCACTTTCAGCACAATTATTAAAGACTCTTTTGGTTGTCTTCAATTCAGAGAAATAAAAGAATAGTTACAAGAAGCTTATTTGTGACAATCCCTCCCCAAGAACAACAGCATAAACGATTTCCAAAGCGAAATCTGTTAACATTTAATCAACTAAGCCTTCTAGTGACTGTGGTAATCATGATGGGATCAAAGGAGGAAGTTGGTTGACAGTATTGCTGTGTATAGTGTGATAAAGTCCCTGTGGGGAGGAGGTTGGGGTGGAAGGCCAAAACATTGGACTTTAACACTTGAGACTGCTGTTTGTTTCCTGTCTCCATTCTCCAGTCAGTGATGTCCTTTTTCAAAACAGTCCCTGAAATTAACCATGTGTCTAACCTGGTCGGCAAACCGTCTTGTTCTTCTGAAGGGCACCAACAACTGGAAACCCTGTGATGATGAGAAGACACTTGGATTAAATCAACAAAATGTAAAATGTAAATAGGTGAGCTGAAGAGGTTCTGGTAGGCGTATTTTGTTAGCTTTGGACAGAGACAGACCAGCTGTTTCTCTCTCTTTCCAGTCATTGTGCTAAGCTAAGCTAACTGGCTACTTGCTATAGTCCTGTATGTTTCATATAGAAATGAGGCTGGTATCAACCTTTGAGGAAGAAAGTGACTTAAGCAGATTTCAATGTCAAAGTATTCCATGAAGATCACTGATTTTCTTTTAACATTTTTTGTTTGTTAGCTTGTTTTCAGTTCGTCTACTTCAACTCAATCTAAACGGATAATTAAGCCCACACTGGCTTTAACAATGACCAAATCTAACATATACTACCTCGCTTAATAATGAACTATGAGCATGCTCTTTATATACAGTACCTCTGTGTTATGCAGTGAGAAGTCGCTCAGTCCATGCAGATAGTGTGCGGACAGCGGAATGTTAAACAAAACACATTAGTTTAGAGTGCATGTTGGCGGTCCTCTTCCTACTCAGCCAAAGCCTAAATCACAACGCAGCATCCCTCTCAGCTGTGACCCCTGGACAGTGTTAACACAGATATGTCAGACTGATTGCTCTGACAGCGTGACAGAGGCAAAGACGCCTTTGGAAGTTGGTGTGGAGACCAACTCAAAAAGAGCCTACTTTGTTGATTTGACCACCCAAGTACAAACAGAATTAAGACACAAATTTACTTTAAATCTGGACTTTCCACTGCGGTAGGGAGCGAGCTTTTGAGATTTTCGAGTGATTAGTTAGTGTGATGTTGGAAAATTACCCAGAGTTGTATTTTACACCAGCAAAACTAGGTGAGAGACATACAGTGCGAAAGCTACGTTTATTTTTATGTAATTAGATGCAAAGGGAATGCTTTGCTCCTATATGAACCATAATGCATTCTATCCCCTTTGTGGGTTTCAAGCATCTGTGATGCAGCGATCTCACGAGGGCCCCTACAGCGAATAAAGTTATTTCCAGAGAAGGAGGGCAGACATGCCTCGTTTGCTCAAGGAAACTTGGCCCGCAGCAATGCGACTGCTGCCATGCAGAGCGGCGCAGTGACTGGTCCTTGGACAGCAAAGTGTTACATTTGCAGTATTTTAATTCTTACGACTTAAAAGCAGTGTAGAAATGCTGAGCAGATGGCTGTTTGGGAAGGTTTGTATGTGGTGGTCTCAGTATCTCGAGAGGGCTGCTGTCCAAACCCCAGTCACTGATCTAATGGATGAAGTGAGTCATACCCACCTTCAATGTGAACAAAACCATCTCCATCAAACACACATGGGCCAACGCAGCACAATGAGGCACAGTCATACAACACATAGCCGCACAACAATGCGTTTCTGGTCACCTCTTGTTGTTCAAGCGCTGTTTTCTACTAAAGCACATTCACATCTGTTTTCAATGTGTGCTCCTGTCTTTTCATTAGGTCGACTTAACAGGCCATCAGAGTCAAGCACCTGCTTTTCAAAAATGCAGTAAGAGTTCAACTATTACCAAAGCCATGGTATCAGTAAAAAGTCCCTCACGTGGATGATGAAGCATACTTTCTTCTAAATCAAAGCAACAGTGCAGCATTTGCCTTTAATTGGAGCCATTTTAAGGGGAGTTCTTGCCATGTGCTCGGTACCCGCGCAGATTTTTTTAATTTCCAAGATCTTCAGATCATGAGACTGAATGCTGTGGCAGTCTCAAGCAGGCAAAATGCATGCATGCTCGGTTTCACTTCTGCAATTTTAGATTTCGTAAATTAAAAACAACACCACAAAGTGAATCACTGGCAAGTGGGAAAACAAAGCACTTCTGCTCGTTTGAACGCTGCACATTAATGCATTAAATTGACAGTTGGTGTGTAACTTTTAGCTCATGTTCACTCTGTAATTAATTTACTTGTTATTTTGCTTTGGGTTGTTTTCAGAAAACAATTTAGACACTTAAAATAATTACTCATTAAGAAATAGCAGGCAGAGAACCGCTAAAGTTAGACCTTTGAAAAAATCGGCTGCAAATATCCCATATGATCACATTACCACTTTTACCTGGTTTGACCTTTACAGCCTTGAGCAGTCGGGTTCAGGCCCATTGAGAACGTGACATGACTTCATTCTCTATGCAGTTTTTTACGACTTAACAGATAATTTCACTTAATGATCAAGCAGTAATCTCCAGGGGTGAAAAATTAATCCAAAATGCAAGTGCCCAAAACTGTAGTTCTTCAAATGGCCACTTGAGGGTGACCCCAATTTCCATAGAGCCCCATGTTAAAATGCATAACTTTAAAGTGCAAAAACGGTTTTGGTCTCTATAGCTACTTTATCCATGACAACTGTAGGGCGAGTTTTATATAGGCCATTGTTTAGATTGTGTTCAGGCTGTCAGTTATACATTAGTAAGGGTGTGGTAGTTTTGAGTGACAGCAGCTGCTAGCTGTTTGCTATGTACATCAGAGTCACTGAAAGCAGTGTCTATCTCCCCCATCTCCATGTTCTTACCCAAATATGGTCACTTCTGCTTCCAAATGAACCAAGATAGCAACGACCATTATACTCACTTGAGGCTTCAAAAAGAATTTTTAACATACCAGTGGATGTATAAGGTAGCTCCATCCAGTATTTAGTACACTGTTTATGGTTATCAACCTAAAAAATTGTGCATGAAAAAGATACAACTCTATGTTTTGTGACAAAATGACAACAGCACTTAAAGTCCACTTACTAGCTTCTTCTCTTTAGCTTTTAGCTGCATTTAATGCACCTCCTCGTTGGACTGAGCAGCTCAGTTGTCATGAAGGGAGTAACTGAGCTGATCAGTTCAAAAGAGAAAGCTCCATCCACTAAAGAAGGCCTAGCCCTGTTCTAAGAATATTTGGAGTTGGATTTTTTCAAGGCTGAACATCTTTTCCAAGGTCATTGCTGAACTTTCATGCTTCAACTTGTTGTTTTTTTATTTCAGTGAAAAAAAAGTCAGTCGAAATATCTTTCAGGAGTTATTTGTTTCATTTTAAAAAGCTAATGTTTTTGTTTAATAGTTAATTTTACCCTTGACTGTGACAAATTTACCTCCCTAACACCAAGAGAAGTCACTTTTTGCTATTTCTCTGGAAAGGCAGGTTGTGGTTTGATTTCTAGATCATGCAACTGTCTAATCAGTGTTATTTATGCTTCATTTGTTTCTTAAGTATAAAACCCTATAACATGATATTGGAAGCATACTCTAGTCATGCACTGTTTTTCTATTTCTTTTCCTTGTTTTTAAACGGTTGACAGCATGCAGTGACAGGAAGCATGGGGGAGCAGAAAGGTGGGCGACACACAACAAAGTGTGAACTGAAGAGGGGGCGTTGTGTCCACGTGGCACACGTAGCCATCTTAATAACAGCAATGATGATGAATCAAGATATTGACTTTGATATGAGGAATTTCCTGGATAATTTTCCATTGGAGGAGCCTAAATCATGACATTATGTAACATGTCAGCCCCTCACTTTAAACGACCCCTGCAGCTCTTGCACAATGGAAACAGTCAGGTGGTGGCATTGAAAGAATGTTTTATCTGAGCGTCTTAACCGCTGGTATTGAGCATTTTAAAATGTACTAAACAGTCAATAAATCAATTTTGCACTTTGCTGTGACGAACTTAACTTCCAGTTTGTGGTGGTGGGACATGAATAAGTGGAGCGGCTCCTCTAAAATGTTGTTTTAGGCCTCTCTGTCAGTGGGAGTCAAGCTAAAAATGGCTTTTCAATGCATTTAACCAGATGCACGGACAGTGTTCTTCCTCCATCTGTTCTATTGTCTCGGTGTTCTCTGGGATGAGGAGCGGATGCACCACCAAAGGAGATGCAGGAAATACTCTTGGCCTACAACAACGCAGCCAACTTTTTCTTGCCTTTTGCCTCATGGCCTCAGCACAAGTGCAGCTGAAGATTATGGCAAAGTTTTGGTATTTCCTTTTGCATAAGCCAAATATTTTCTGTTTTTTAAAAGACTGAGAAATCATTGTTCATATTTGCAATCCAAAAGGTAAAAAAAAAAAAAAAATTCAATCTTCCTTTGTTCCCTTTTCTTTCATCTTTTTTTCCGACTGGGCCTGAACAGTAGCATGCTTGATGTAGTGGAACATTCAGAACATTCATGGAGTTATGCAGTTGTCAGAGGGCTAATCAGGAACAATAAGGTGTTACAGGTGTCAATGTCAAGGCCTTTGTCATCTTTTACACGACTACACACAAACACTCTGCAGAAATACACTACAATTTACAAGGCAAAGATAGATTTTTAATCATTATTGCAAAATCGATGAACACTTAGTGATTCTTTTAGAAGGGGCAGTATATAATGCTAAATACAGAGGTGTGTGTGTGGAGAGAGTTTCATATATAAAAGTGTAAATGTGTGTGCTCTTTTGGGATTATATGATGGATGTTGTTGACCTAGAGAATTTTCTTGCTGCACAATGGCCATGAAAAGGCCTACAAGGAGAGATCAGTTAAATCTTGTGTGGTATATTTAAAAAGACAAAGCTATAGTCAAAAAGATCCCAATTAAACTTGCTAAAAGCATTAGAACTTATGAAATCTTCTCAAGACATTGAAGGCTTAACAGAGTTGGCCTTCAGGCTTCCAAATTCTAACCTCTAAATTGCTTCACTCAAAAACATTTGGGAGAAAAGATTCCAAGATCTCATTAGAGAAACGCAAGTGGTTTTGGGGAACTTTGGATCAGCCCAGTTTGAGGCTTTTCAGCTGCAGTCATTCTGCCACTTTAATCAATCTCTTTATATTTCTCTCCTTTCATGTGTTGATAGTGTAATATAATTTCTTACTAGAGCTAAGGCGACGGTTTCTTAAAGTTAATGTTCCCGAGAAGTGGGAATGAGTTACCAGTCTTTACTGTACTGCGAAGTGTCTAATAGTGTAATGGTAAGAAAAATTGTTGTTGTTTTTTTAAATACACACAAAAGCATTTAAAAAGCAGTAAACACTCGACTAACTACCAGTTATTTTTTGTATATTGTTTCCCTTGTAAACCTCATGGAATAAATATTGCAAACAATTAAGGAGACAAAATATAAACAAGATGCAAAGCCTCATTAGGTACTTTTTCAAAACATTAGGTACTTTCCAAACTTAAATATGAACAGATTTGAAAATATGCCACACATTGCTAGAGAGTCCCCAATGTTTACACACAGCCGGTGCCCATGGTGATGTAAACCTTGACCGCAAGGAGCTCAGCGACCCAGTGAAGGCCCTGAGGTTATGACACAAAATACTTAAGCTATTATTACCCTGTGCAGTCACTCAAAAAGACATCTAAGTCCGCCTTCAACAACAAGCTTGGACAAATAGATTCCAGTGTTTCCACGAAGTAAAAGAAGTTCAAGAACAACAGCCAGCAGCTGTCATATAATATACTGACCATTAGTGTGTGCTCGTTTTGTCTCACAGTCCCAAAGGAAAGGGCATATAGGGATAGCAGAGAGCTCCAGGTACTATATTACATAATAGCATATTTCCTTCCAAACTCTCTTTCCATTCCTCTGCAGTCAGTAGTCAGAGACAGTAAGACAGAAGTGAGCTGCATGTAGGGTAGCCTTCTGCCAATCTGACTTTCCTGTCACATGTTTTTCCACCATTGTCCCTTTTTTTTTTGCACACACACAGGCTGTCCAAAAAATCAGCAGCTCCAAAAATCAAACTGGACAAACAAAACAGGTCAGCACATGTCAAAGGTTGTAGAAGTTACAGGACTTTGTTGCTCTGGCCAGTGCACAATTTATTGGCATCTAAACATTCATTGCACCCCTGTCAACCAAACAAACGGAAAAGATATTTGTCTACTAATTTGCAACAGAAAATACGCTTTATGAGATCATAATTCTGAGAGAATTACATTTTCTATTAACATAATAAGGAATAAGGCTTTTTCCATTGGCACTCAGTCAAATGTCTTACCATGCCTTGATGATCTGCGTTTCCATTACCAGTTAAACACACAAAGCTGTGTCGAGACAAGCCAGGGACTCTTATTGTGAAGCATTAATATGATCACAAAATTACCTGATCCCTGTAAGCAACTATTCTTTTAGGATGAAGACAATGAGGTGAAGAGCTGCAGATATTAGGCTCTTAGTGCACCTTCTGTTACCTGATGAGCTGAGTGAAGGAAAAACACATCACTTAAGCGTGTCATCAGTTAAATTCATAATTTTATGAGGGTAGCCCTGTTTTAATGGAAACCAAAAAGCCCTGCTATTGTGAGATGATGTGCCAAGGCAAACCCAATAAAGCCAAGCTAGCACACATGTTCAGAGAAAGGACAGGAAATGTTAACGGCTAAATCTTGCATTACA
>JAPXVT010000030.1:931825-945019 GCA_029823135.1 Acanthurus reversus | reverse complement strand
GCTATGGATGCAACACCGTGGCATTGGTATGCTTAGCTGCCATCTGCCATCGGAGCTTGAAAAACAAGAGTCCAGAAGCTGCACTGCATGACTGACATTTCAGCACGATGCGCTGGAGCCATATAGCCGTCTAAAGTCACAATGGCCAGTGGTCTAATAAAGAATCTATGACACAAGTCTGGACACAGACCTGCTGAAATCCTAAAATCCCAATCTATTGGATTTTTTATCTGCTGTGGATCAGGCACAACCCCATCATTTTGAAACTCCATCCTTCCTGCCTGCTCAGAATGTTTGAGGACTGTGATTGATCGTATTTGATGGAGTGTGTGCTAAAAGCAACCCTGTGCGTGCATAACCACTTGGATCCTTTGAGCGAAGAGATCCAAGGACAGTTAACTTCACAATCACGGATAAAAGCAAGAAAAGGAATATAAACAATGTGTCACTCCTTTATCACTCTATAGATTTCTGTCTCTTCTGGTGTAATCCAATCTGCATGGATGTTCCCTGAACTCCTCTTTCATCTCACTCAAACATACACTGAGAGACTTTAAAAGGAAAGGATAGATCACCGACAGAATCAAACATGACTGGTTTGTAAAAGAGTGAAACCTTCTTCTTTAGATGGATATATACATTTTTGCTTTAAGATTTATCTTAGTTGTTGATGCTTTGTTTCAATGCCCATCAGCTTTTATAGAATTCAGCCATAGTTCTACACTTAATTTCAACTTTAACAAGACTTTGTCTCATCATGCATTACATTTATTCATCCGGAAGTAAAATGGCAGAAAAGGCAACTAGTAATTTTGCTAAATATGATGTGGACAAAGGGGAAGTTAAATTAATTCTAGCCTGCAGTTACTTTTGCAAGGACAAGGACTTTTGGCTAAACTGTGTCTGTTTATGCATCACAGTCTTTTATTCCTGTATCTTGCATTTGCAAATTTGTTCACTTTTGTGTTGTCCGCCTTTGTTTGACAGTTAGATACAGTTAGATTTATAAATTTAAATTGTGTGTATTGTCATGACAACATGCTGCCCTCTTGACAAGGTCACTTTTGCAAAAGAAATCTTAATCACTTTTATGTGTGTGTGCACCAAAAATTTGAAGGAAAAAAAAAAAATTCAATTAAGTAAGAATTTAGATTATTTAGATTTTTTGTTTTGTTTTTGATTATTTATATGTAAGGAACAATGACGGTCGGGGAGGCTTTGATACTGTCGCAGCAAGTGATAACCAAGAAGGTCTTAACAATCATACCTGCCTAAATTCATCACAGTAATCATACAATCCAACTGTACACTCAACAAAAACTTGCTTAATAAGCCAAAATATGCAAATTGGCTACTAGAGTCTGGAATTGTAAATTTCTTACTTTTGATGATTACAGCAGAAGATGATGATGGAGCTAGTGTTAAAAACTGAAATTATTTCATCAAAGTCCAATAATTCAGTCAGTTTGCTTTCAAAGGAAAGCAGGGACAAAGGGTTCAGTCTGTATGTTATCACTGATGCCCTGATGCCAGTTTTTATCCAGCTGACAGCTGAAAAGAGTCTTTCAGCAGTTTATCTTGCTATGAGTGAGGTGATGAGGGCCCACAGAAGATGATTTATTTTGGGAATATGTCACAGAGGAACGTGTCAAGCACCTTAAGTGATGTCCACTGTGACCCCTCTTCTTTAAAATGAATGTTCTCTTCCTTCTGCTCCTAAAAACAACTTTCCCTGGCAAACTTATGGAAACTCCTTTGTTTCGCCGTGATTTTCATCTTAAACACCTTTATAAGCAGCTTGCTAGTGAAAGGTTCTGTTTCACATGCACTGAGTGAAAGAGAAGGTGCTGCTCGCAATCTGGCGACTTAACTGCCACTCAAAAATCTGACCTACCATCATCACTACATGGTGTTCAGGAAGCAAGAGACAAGGTTAGCGTTTATTTACTGGTCTTGTGGTTAGATGATTGAAAGCTACGCCAGATGGGGATCGCAGACAAAAGTGCCGGTGTGCACAATACGCCAAAGATTAAAATGTAGAAGTGCCGGTTCTAAATACTGGTTAGACCTTGGCTCTTCAGGGGAAATCAATACAGATTGCACAAACAGACCTGCAGTCAAATTCTTGCAAATGACGCAAAGTGAATATTTGCTTTGCTGTCTGGTTCAACATACCTTTAGTCTTGTTTTAATAAGCATTCTATTTAAAAAAAAGTTTCTCTTATATTTTACTCCTAATACTAGGCCTGCCTTCCATCACAGCTTGTTTCTCTACCAAAATATAATGCCACATATAATCTAAATGAAAGATCCCCTAGTACTCAAAAAGTTTTTTGAAAAAAAAATTTATAATTAACCTTTGTAGCAGCAGGAGAAATAGAATGTGTAAGAAAAGGAACAGACTTCAAAAAAACACTCAAACAATCCTTTTCATGTGTTGCACAATAAAGTAGATGTAGTTAATTAATGATGCAGATTATATTCCACCTCTGATAAATAATTTGTTGCAACTATGTTATCACACGGCTCTTCACTACTTCAAATCAGGCTTTGAAGCAGTGGCCCCCGCAGAGTTTGTTTTAATCTTATTTGGTATTTGAAATGAACAGATCGATGCAGCTGCCCTCATTGAGAGATACTGTATCTCGACATGTTCAAGAGCATCCTTATCTCACCGTGCCTCTCAGGCATGAAAGCTCATGGTTACAATCCAAGTTCACATGTTAACATGTACACCTACGCAGGTCTGAAACTTCGCCGCTTACAAATCCTGAAAGGGAAGTGAAATTATCTCAGTGCCCAGGGTGCACAGACGGACGGCGCAGGGGAACAAATGCGCTGCTCTCCTGTGCTGCGTGCAGATAAAAGAGCAGGCCTACATTATCTGCAATGCACAGCGCTCTGATAAGATTTCACTGTGATTACTCCCTATCAGTCACCGATGATCAGCTGTATGGACCGTCCAAGCAGACAAAACACGTATCATAATCATTTCTGAACCCGCTGGCTCCTCAAAACATCTTACATTTAGCAGAACAACTTTCTGCTTTATGGGCGATGAAATTACTGCTGTTGCATCAGTTATGTTGACTTGCTTGGCTAGCAAAGACGCTCGCAGGCTTATAATACGGCACATATTCAGCTGAGTGGATTAATTTACACATGGATTCCTGCGAAGAAATGCTGAATGGTGAGAAAAAAACTGATTTAATGCAGCATGAGGGGGTTCTCTTACAGAGGTGCAACTTACTTTGAATCAATAGTAATGTAAAAGAGGCATTCAAACATTGATTGAAACAAGTATGTTGTTGAACATAAATGAATGCACGCTTGGCCACAAAGTCACATAAACACACACTGCATTTCTATGAGGAAGCCTTATCCAGAAGCATACTATCATTTGACCCAAATGGAGTGGTTTTTCTGACCTACTTATTTGGTTGATCCTCCAGGGTTTGGCCTTTTTGCACTTGGTAAGTGTGTACAATGGCATACTCCTTTGATGTGCAAGTATTGATCGAGCTGATACAAGACTCTCAGCTGACCTATAGCATATTGATTGGAGTAAGCTGTCTGCACCCTGCCTCATCTCCAAGTTGATAAAAACTCATTTTGCAATGAGCTCGCAGAATAAACCTGACACTCAGAGATGCATATGGAAAATAATCAGTGGAAACATTAAGCATTAGATATAACCATAATGCCTTAATAGACTCTTATCTGTTATTTTCAGTACTACATCTCTGGTGATCTGTTTTTTTTCCCCCTGAATTTGAAGGTTGCTATAGCCAGTCCCAACGGGGTTTGCAATGCTATTCTGGATTTAAGCTTGCCTGCTCATTCAAAGGTCATTAGGTCGTTTCATATCAGCAGGTAATGGAGTTGACAGGGTTCATCTGAGCTGTGTTCTTACAGCCTGAGGGGCCCTGAGTGAGGCCGCATTGTCTGCAACCAGCAGCCAAAGCATCCTCACAGCTCGGTGATTTCGGCAGTATGTAGGACGACTACTGGGTGAAATTCAATTGTTTGCGCACACGAGGAGGGGCTGACGTGGGTGTTTGCATGATGTTTGCCAAAATATGCCAAAATTCAGCATAAGCATCAGATTACAAATCTTTTAAAACTGTCCATGGGAAAGCTAATGTGACAAAATGATGCGATTCAGGAGGCAAAATGACTGCAAAGCACTTTGATGACAAGATGTAATGTGGAAAAAATGTGTGCAAACTGCAAGCTGAGTCATATCATTTAAACATGAGCTATCCTCAAATACATCAGCTTTACTATTATCTTTAAAAATAAATTTAAAAAAACGAGTTAAGCAGACTGCCTGCACTTTTAAGTGCATGGATCGCAGTGGGGAGTGGGCATTCAGGGTTCAAATTAGAACCTGATGAGAGATTATAATGATGCTGCTCCATGGTTCAGTCCACATCCAGAGGGGCCAAATATCCAATTAAAACAGTCTATCACTCTCTCTCTCTCTCTCCCTCTCCCTCTCTCTCTCTCTCTCTCTCTCCCTCTCTCCCTCTCTCTTGTTCTCTCGTTCATTGAGGTAATTACTGGGAACCCTGCATGTAAATTCAATTCAAGATAATACCTTCGGAAGAGCTCACAACAACCCACCAAATGTCATCTCTTCTGCAAAACTGTTATCTTGCTTGATGTTATCCATCATGTGGCACGTTTGATATTGCAAATACCACCTTTTACTTTAAACTATAACAAATGACCACTCACAGACAGGATGCTGTTTTAATCACAGCAGGTAATTCCAATTTTTGTTGTGCTCCATTAACTTAACTCAAACAGGGATTGTAATTTGATGTTAATTGCTATTGCATCCACCATTACCAAAAACGCGCCTGTGATTCACAACATGAAAGGTTGCGTTATCAAAACAAGGCTGGATCTACAACTGACAGGCAGGAAAGGGCAGCTGAGCTAAGCTGATTGGTGGTACAATAAGAGTGAGAGCTATACTTTATTTCTTGACCTTTCGCGGCTCGCTTTCACGCCCTCTCTCCTCTGTCAGTATCAGCTGTGCAGCTGTGTACGGGCCGGGTCCTGCAGCCAGTCCAAATGATCTCTACCCACAATCTGTCTCTATAATATTCTCAACCCCACGGCCTGCCTTTTCATCTTCACACTAAGATAATGCATTAGATGTGGCAGGGCAGTCGAGCAGTGGACACTTCCTTCATGAATATACTGTAGCTTTTACTGTGTGTGCTGCAGTAGCAGAGCAGGGAAGGAAAGCTTGCGGTACTTTACTGGCTTATGAAATGACAGGCAGGTGTGTGTCACAGTAGCTGCTTTTACATGCACATTTTTATTTGTTTTGCTTAAAATCATTCTTCTTCAACATTACGAAGAAAGCTGAATGCTGAAATGTGTCAAAGTAATAATTTTTTTAACCCTGTTCTGCGTGTATAACCTTCCAATCTTATTAAGGCATTTTAAAGCACAATTGCTCCCCCCAGAGAAGTAGTATTCTCCTGCAGCTCTTCTTCTAACAGCTCTTTCTTGGTCCATTACCTTCACAGACGGAATGAAACAACTCCCGGACATAACATTGTATAAAATTGATCCACTGTCAACAAATACTGAAAATGACCGTTGTCTTGCTCTATAAACACTTTTTGATGATTGATGGCGGTCAGCTAGCCAACATTGTTAGTGTCGTTACACCGTATTTCCTGTGACTAGTCAACTTCAAAATAAAAGTTAACTTGCATAACTCCAGTTAAATGCTTTTAATGTAAAGCTGCAGCTGTAAGATTGTTCTTAGTACATAAGCGGTAACTTAACACTGTGCTCTGTGCTCTACAAATAGTGAGATTTTGTTTGGTTGTTTGTTTTGTGTGTTTGTTTTTTTAAGGCAGAAAGTCAGTGTAGCTGGGATTACAGGTGGTGTAACAAGCTCTTTGGTAGGTGGGAAAAATTCATCTTCGAACAACCCTATTGTAGACCAGATGAGTCTCATATGAATCTCCTCTTCATAGGAGTTGACATCTTGGACCTTTAGAAAGTGGTCGGATGGTGTCATCATGACCATCAAATCTGCAACCACTGAGCTCCTTTTTCATCTTGGGGAAGAGATGTAGCCTTGACAAATCCAGTAAATAAGGCAGGTATTGGACAAGTTCAAATCCCCATTCCTGCATGAATGCACAAAGACTGATGTTTTCCATTTTCTCAGACAGTGCTGACTTGGAACTTTCAGTTATCTGAAACAGAAACACCACAAGCGTTATTAACTTTAAACTTTGTGCATAATCATTTAAAGTTTCTTTTCAGCATCAGCTCATGTTAGATCAGCTTAAAGTTGCAGTAGATAATTTCTGCAAATGAGCCAGCAAGCTAAGGTTAGCTGTAGCATTAGACTCGTTGGTAAGCAAGCTTTATTGCGTTTGTTGTCGCTCTCTCTTTTCAGTCCAGTTTAAACTGAGACAAAAAGGTTGCAGGGAAGTTGCAGCTGGTAAACTGTCCTGTCTCAGCTCAAGCTCAAGCCAACTGACAGTGTGGCTTGCAGACACTCTGTTGTTGGCACAGGCGAGTCAGTGCACGGTGAGCTAATCAGCTCATACTGATGTTACCTGTCGCTAAGAAGCGCAGCATAGGCCAGAGAGTACAGAGAGCGTCACTGATTTTTCATTTTTCCACGAAACCCTTGTTTCAAAGAAAATGGCAAAGACAATATCGTAGTAAAAATGGGGACCATTGGAAACCAATTTAGCAGCAAAATGTGTTATTTTTAAACCACTATTGCACTGTTTAATTAGGTTATACATCATAATGACAAAGTTAAGCCAAAAAAGTTGTCTAGTTTCACTTTAATGAAGAAAGACATGTTTTGTCTGTTCAGTGCAGTAGCTGCAATACTGTGTCCTGCATTTGTGTGTGTGGTTGGAAGTTGGATGTTTTGTGTCGAAGACAAACTTTTTTATAAAAGTTCACTTTAGCTTGAAAGCCACCAGTTTTTGTATGTTTCTTTGTTGTTCATACATCTCCACACGTTTACATCATAACCAGGGCCGGCGCGTCCATGTAGGCAAACTAGGCAATTGCCTAGAGCAACACTTTAGCACGGGCCGCAAAATGTGGACTAATACCGGCGACAACTACTGATACTCATGCAGGTATGTGCCAGCATGTGCAGTGGGTAGTCACCACTGTTTCTACACTGACAGATTCATTGAGTGTTTAATCATGTGCAGCTGGTTTTTTTTTTTTCTAACTAGACAAGCACCTCATACCTGCGCTCCTCAGGACACGAGAATAAAGCGGATTTCTGCTAGAAAAATATTAACACGAATTGATAAACGTCACATTTTTCGCAGTTTTTGAAATCCTGTATAGGTTAAATTTATTCTCAGCTCTTAAGCACAAGTGCCAGAGCGGCACTGCTCGCCAAGGTGTTCAGGAAATTTGCACACAGAGCCCAGCTTCACAGGCGGTGTGTCGGCTTTTCTTCGCACTGGTCAGTTCTGTTCCCCCTGACTCTTTTCTAATATAGAGCTAAAAAAAACACAGACTGCCTGTTCCTTTATTTATTTATTTATTTAGCGTGTGCATATAAAATGTCAGTATATTGCATAATGTGCATATTTTTAACAGCCTTTTGTTGATACTTTGTTAGACGATTTGCTTTATGTGTATGGCATATTCATGTTTGTGTGTTGCTGTTGTATTGTGTTTCAAACAGAGGGGTGGCACAATTGTTTGTTGCTAGAGCAGCAGAAGAGCATGTGCCGGCCCTGATCACAGCTGAGGGCATGTGAAAAGGGAACACAGCTAGGAAATAATCAGGTTAAATCTTTCGTATAGGACAATTTTTCTTTTGACAAATTTATTTCCCTCTGCAACCAATTAAAATTTTTTTGTTTGGGTGTGTTTATTCTGAGGACTTTATGTGGAGCATTTTCATTTTTTTTTAGGCTTTTAACCAATTATAATCGGAACATTAGGTTCCATGTAAACATTGCCAGTACAAAGAATCCATGTATCAATCATCATTTAAATCAACTGGCCAGGTCGCCTCTTATATTGTCTTATTTGTATGAATCTTGAGTGAGTCACTGGTTTCAGATATTCCTTATGAGTCACAATCACATTTTGTTTGCCTTCACATTAATCATTCTACTCCTCTGGCTCACTCTGGCAAAAACGGCATCTCGCTTTAATTGAATGACCTGAAGTAACCATACTCATTGGCAGGGTTAAGATCATTTTAACCCATGTTTTACACACTATAATTATGCTTGACATGGTTTTGTTTGATGATTAGTCAGCAGGACTGCAGCAAAATTCAAAATTAAATTGCAAAGCCCTCCGCTTTAGTAATGCACTGTGCCTTCAAGTTGAATCTATCTCCAAGCAGATTCACTTCAGAGGTGGAAGAAAAACCTAAGAAACCTGAAAAAGAAACCGGTTGAACGCAAAACTGACAGTCTGTTTATTCCGATTTGAAAATGGCACAAAACCGCCTGCTGAAAGTCAATTAACATTACCCTGACATAGACCGACACAACACAGAGATACAAACAGCAAATTTAAATGTAGGAAACCTGCAGGCATTCAGATAAAGCTGGTGTCAGAAGCTGCACAATTTACCTGCAAATAGAAAAAGTCTGGATAAAGACATCTATGTGAGACTTTTTTACTTTAGGTAAGGGAGAAGCTCATCTTTATCCAAAATAACTTGAAATCTAAGTTTGAGTGAATAACTTCAGTTACACATTGCTCCAAAACTTTCTGCATACATGACATTTTGTGTGTTGGGAAGAAAAGAGATTTTAAAAAGTGTGCAGTGTTAATAAAATCACTCACCAAATGGCACCTTCCATCAGCGTGAGGATGAGATAATGACTGAATTTTTATTTTTGGGTGGACTATCCCTTTAACCTTGCATTTGAGCGACTCACGCTCTCTCTTACATGTTCCACCCGTAATTGCAGCCATGGCCGGGCTCGTACAGTGAAAGAGGCGAGGCTTTTTGACTGTATCACACTTAAATGGCTAGCTGGACAGCAGAATAGGCTACCTTTCAAGTCCTGATTGCAGTCGAACGGTCCTTTCTGTGTTTTCATTGTGTGCAGCCACTGTTATAACACTAGAGTGCAGGTAATAGGCAGCCATTGTGTCCTTGGGAGGTCATTTCAGCTCCAGTGGAAATGGATTTTAGTATTTGTCGCAGCCTTCATTCAAGTGTGTGCACCGAACTGGCTCCAGAAATTAGGAGATATTTGTTATTTTTTAGCCATCCTCCCTCACCAGGGAATCAACCTGTGTGGCACAAACAGGTCGGGACAGATTGACACTTTTGACCAACCTGTTTGAGTCTAACATCCCTCTGAAGGTATTCATAACCCTGATTCGTTCAGAGTGCAGCCTACAGATCAAACTGCATTGGCTAATTGATTCATGCCTCATAGAGAAAAATTGTAGCTACAGTCAAACCCCAAATAGCATTATCCTTTGGCGCAGTTGGCCAAATGCACTGAGGGCCTCTGTGTCTATTTATTCTCTTTAAAATGTGTGAATAAAGGATTTTGGATTTAGAAACTCCCAAACGTTTTTGTCACAGAAGCAAAAGATTTAACACCCTCTAAACAAATTATGATGTCCTGCTGTACGTTTGGCACTCAGCAGAGTACAGTACATCTGAGCAGTGATGGTAATAACTTCTGGCTGCTTTTCCGTTCATATAAAGAGGAGCCGAAGTTTGCGGTCACTGTAAAATAGACCCTTTTACTTAAACGAGGCACATTCTGGAAAGGTCACAAAATCATAGGAGCATGGTCCTTTTTACAATATCCACTTTGACAAGTGTTACTGTCTCATGGGTAACACTTCATGGCATGATAAAGTAACTAAGCAGATTTGCTGTGTGCCTGACCGTCCTGTCCGGCAGACTGTGTGAAAAGACTGTATGTGACATGTGCTCCCTGCTGGGGCCAAGAGGGAAGCTGTGGAATCACCATGAATTTATGTTTGCATGCATGATCAGTGTCGGGAACGGAGGCGGGATCCTATAGCTGCTGCTCTTGCTGCGTCCTTTGTCGGCAGAAAGCAGCTGATTGTTCAGTTTCGTTTGCTGCTGTTAATCATGAAGGTATTGTGGGGCTGCGATGTTGAGAATTACGCAGATACAAACACACACAAGCAGACACATCACACTTCAGCATTAACCTGCAGACTGACTGAACCTGTTAAATCTGTAATGCTGCTGTAGTGTGAAATCCGCCTCTGGTGATCTTCTTTTCGTCATTTGAACTCGTGCATTAATTAAAATTATTTCAAAACCCTAAACTTAAAAAAATGTTTTGAATGACACATGGGTTGTTTCTCCTATTTTGGAGGAAACTTGCACATTTGTAGAGTCAAGGATGTTACGCAGCACTGATGACAACTATTTCAGTTGTGAATTATGCGGATAAATTAACATGCAACTATTTCCTGTTGTTTACCTGCATGGTTGGGGGGTAATCAACATATAGATTACATTTGCCAGTGCAGTAATTTCAGCCCTGAGTATTTTCTGCATTTCTTCCCCTCATGCTGAGAATGTTCCCCCTCCTCACAGGGTTAGGGCAGCATGTATACACTCCACAGTATAGCCTCAGAGGCAAAACAAATAATCAATTGAAGATGGTTTAGATGAGCTTACTGCCGTTTTTATCTATTTAAAACTTCTCTCATCTCATCTGCATTACGACTGGATTGCAAGAAGACCCTGTTTAGGGACATTGGTTGCTGTAAATTTCTTCAGCTTTCACTCTGTTTTGTCTTCTGTCTGCCATTCATCTTTTTCAATTAACCCCTTAAAAATGATTGTGCACCCTTGTAATTATGGAATAAATAAAGCAATTTTCATTCAGAATAGATAACTAAAAGATTATAGTTGTAAAATTGTACTGCATCAATATCACATTTGAGATGTATTTCAAGGAATTGTATTTCAACTTGATACTAAAGGACAAAGCATAAGGTGCATAAGGTTGAAATGAAGGATCTTGTTTGCTTTTTGCATGTTTTTTGTTTTGGTTTTTGCACACACAATGTCGGTGCCTGACAAACAAAACCTGCTCATATAGACACTTTAAATGTGGGGGCTGTACCTGAGGGGTAATGCTGATGTTATCCGGATTTGGATGCGCTCTGTGGAAAAAAAAAGAGGGTGACTAAAGTGGTGGAAGAGTAGCAGCAGCTGCGCGGGGGAGAAGAAGTGACCTGAACTTTAACAGGATGGAGCCAATCCCCTGAGGAGTAAACATTCAGTAAAAGCTGAGCAGCCCATATCTGTGGAGTAAATGGGCAGTAGAGTGGAGCATGTTCTTCCCTAACAGGGCCAAGGTACACTGTCAGGGGATCTGAACTTGTAATTCCCTTTCGCTGTTGCTTGTGCAGTAGCAACTTTTTTTTTTTTTTTTTTGACAGGAAAAAAAGGCCACAACCCCGGTGAGGATATCCATTATCAAGATTAAAAATGTGACTGTAACATTATATTAGTATAAGAGGAGTAAATGCACTTAAGCTCTGGACACAAGACTCAATGGTATCAGCAAGGAGTACAAGTGAAATTGGACAAAAAAATAATGTAAAATCCACCTGTGTGTTGCAGCTGCAGGCTATTTTCTGGAAAGCAGGTTATTTACTGGAATGCTTATATCCGTCATCCAACTCGTCTTTACAACTTTTACACTTTATTTGAGCTTATATAGTCTTGCTGCAGCTATGTTACAGGTTTGCCTCACTGAAGCTAAAATTAACTTTTTATTGAGCAACCTGATTAAATATTAAACCCTTTTCTTAGGTGTACGCTGGAGAACTGCCTTATTGTTGCTGTTGTTGTTATCTAACACATGTCTGAGTTACTGCCTGGCCTTAATTCTTCCAAAGAGTGTGAATATTAAGCTATACACCTCTTGATAATTGCAATCCTCTCAGGGAAGCTGAGGGCAGCCATCTGTGAATGGATGAAGAAATAATAGTAAAGAGCTCCTCGGGGAAACCAAACACATCTATTTGTGTGAAGTGCCATCTTTCGAGAGCCAGAAATGAATTAGGCACCTTTGTTATGTATGCATCTCTTTGACAGTGTGGTAACAAGATGAAGCAATTAGGATGTTTTGTTTAAAATAGTATTTCATCATCTGTTTCAGAGGGTTAAATATAGTCAGTGAAAGCAGCAGGGTTTGGTTGCTCTCAGTGTGTAATGATGAAACTGTCCACAGTCACTGAGTTTAGGATGTGGGGGTGTCTTTCTGTTTTGGAGCAGGAGCATTTTTTCACCTGCCTCCTATACGTGACATTGTGACAGCACCAATCCCACCTTATCTGTCCTCTCTTTCTCTGCCTCTCCCCCCACTCACTCTTCCTCTTCCCATACACCTTCCCCTTCCATCATTCCTGTCTGCGCCAGTTTCAAAACCCTGCTGTGATAAGCGTGCTGAATTAAAATGATTTCTTTTTAATTACTTTCCATATTAAGTGCAATCCTGAAGTGCATGCATTATTTATGTATATTTCACCCCACTCCGTATGAGGATTAAACCTTTGCGAGTGAACCTTGCCTGAGGGAAAAATACACAAATGCAATTAAATTTATTTCAGTGGGAAAAAAAAGACACTTTTCTCACAGTAGACAGTTTTGGAGAAAGAACAAAAAACGAAAACAATTCTGTCCTCTATGTGTGGATGTGAAGTTTATTATTCTACAAATAATGAGTAGGGAAAGTACTCCGCTTAATTAGGGGGAAACTTGTTTGGTACCTGTGCTTACAAGCGGCCTAAAAAGGATTTCAGCAGGCTGAGAATAGCTGGATATTATGATTTCTCTACAGTTACTGCAGCAGCATATGGAAACATTTGTGCATCTTGTTTCATATTTCATTTTATGACACATTAGCATGCAGGTCTTTTTTCCTGTTTCCTGTGAGGAAAGAGTCGGCTGTGGCAGAATCACCTGTATGGCTTAGAGTGTTCACTGCGTGTCGAGCTCGTACTGTGTGTTGAATTTCTGTTGGTAAATTACCAGCCCAGTCACCAGAATAAAATGCCAGAATTCAGCGGCGTAAGTATTGTTGATGCAACCGGTGCAGTGCATAGGGGCCCAGAAGCTTTCAGGGGCCCATGAAGAATGGCGATTATTATTATATATTTTATTTGTATGGTTTGTATATCCATATG
>JAPXVT010000030.1:826834-837143 GCA_029823135.1 Acanthurus reversus | reverse complement strand
GCATGTTTTGCTGAAAACTCTTCTTTGTTAAAGTGCAGCTAAAACTCACTAAAGTGTGCTGTTGGCCTTTTTTAAAAATTTTCACAGGTGTGTTTTAAAAAATCTGCCAATATATATATATAATAACCATAACCAATATATAGCCAATAAACAAAGCATATAATACAAGGACAAATTGCTGTGTACTTTCATGCGCTGAAAGTAGTAGCTGTCCCTAAACCCATTTTCATGTCTTAACAAAGATTTAAATAGTGACTTTTGTACCTGTTTTATCTGCAGAATAAACAGCCACAGGCTTTTTATTATGCAAAAGCTTTTATTTTTGTATGAAGTATTAAAATACACTGACATTTCTGATTTGACAGTCAAGGTATATGCCCCAAAGTGTAATTGTATATTTATTTATTTATTTTTTTTACATTTAAGTATGTATGAGGAAAATAATGTTTCATGAATTAGAACTGTTTGTCAGTGTGATAATGATGTCAGATACGGCAAGGTCACTGCAGTGGAATGATAAATAAACTTCTTTGCACAGTACATATCAGCCTTTCTACCCTCATCTTACATTAACCACCATTTTTTAGCTCCTTTCAAAAATAAAAAAATTACTAATTAGTGCCAGTCTTATCTGTGCTTATTAGCTGTGAGATGCAGGTGATCATTGATCATCAGTACCAGCTGAAAAACCTTACATGGTGCAACTCTAAAACATGGTCTCCAAGCATGAAAAGATTTTGTAAATGTGCTACAAACAATAAAATGGAACAAAAAAACTGTGCTTTTATCAAATCGCACAGTTTACGTTATAAGCAAAACAATTTGCATCATATCATGTAATTATTGTTTTATTTTCCAAATGTGAGCATCAAATCCATATCTGCTCTTTGCAAAATTCAGTGTTTAAACTGCGCAAACAACTCCTCATGCTGAGGTCAGCTTCAGATGTTTTCAAAAGAAAGCAAACTTTTAAGATGCTATTTATGAACTGCGTTCATCCCACATGAATATCCTACAGTGCTCTGTCACAGGCAGATTAAAGACATCGATTCACAATGGAGGAGAAGGGTAAAAATAAATGCATCACATAATATTAAGTTGGGGTGGTGCAGGAACCACTGAGCATGAGTGTATTTGCTTTGTTCATCACATCAAGCTTCACTCAATGGGCCCAATCTGTCCCCTACAGATGGCCAGAGCAGAGGTTTGCCTGGGTGAATGGGTGCACGGGGCAGGTGGATTCAATCAAGCCGTCTAATGGAATGTAAATCTAAAAGGCACCAGGACCCAGGATCACATCCAGCATTTAGTCATGGCCTTTGCGTGGTGGCTAAGTGCAGGTGCACATCGGATGACACCCCCGGCGACACGGGGGAGGGAGCGATCATCTGCATGCAGAATTGAACAATCGAGCCAGAGAAACTAGAGGGAGGTGAGATCATAGCCGGTATCATTTAAAGCCTGTGTGAACTGGTGCATGAAAAAAACAACCTTTACTACTTGCGAGCGCCGCCTCCCTCCGAACTGTGGGCTCTTCGTTATTGTTCTTTGCGGTGAAATGTAATTATCCACTCTTTGGCATGGAGGCTTTAAGTGATACAGAGGTGGAAGTGAGCCAGCTCAATGTGAATCAGGCACACCAGCCCCAAGGAGGCCTTTGCCGACTTCAGCCTTTATGTGCTACTGAATATTCCTGCCCACTTCAATACCCCAGGGCTGTATCTGTTTATCCTGCAATGCTGATAGCACAGCATTGGAAGGGAGGGAGTGCAAGACAGAATGGATGCCTCTGTGATGTAGAAATGTCTTCTCTGAAATGTCTACATTTAAGGTGGTGTATCTGTGGCACGGAGCACCTAATGTGGCATGGATGGAGTGCTTAGCTGCATAGCTGAGCACACATATCAAGTGGGCTAAGAGGTGGAAGCTGAGCCTGCAAGACATTTACAAGATAAATATTACATTCGAGACAAGAACTCTGCATTCCTAAGACGTAGGCGGCACAAAATGTTTTCGTAGTGGCATTTCTGTCAGAAGAATGCCGGGAATCGTTATGCATCTCCACAACTGCACTGACACGACTTGTCCTGTTTCTGGGAAAGGAAGATGCGCTGCATGGGAGGTCTTTAAGTCTGACTAAATCTCAGCCACAATGAAGTGATGAAGAGACATTGTTATCCAACAACACGTGTCTGTGGATTTTCTCCCTCCAGTTGCTCTCTGCGACAGACTGCTTTACTGTGTATACATCCTCACTATAGCAAAGTACTGCGCCATAAAGCTCAGCTGTTTTTTACTTTATTTATAGGCGTGTTAATCAACTTGCTCATTAAGACTCATTTACAGATTAGCAGTCAGTATTGATTACTTATTTGTTGCAAATTTAAAACTTTTTTAAGTGAAAATGAGATAAAATATTGCTGTAAAGTTAAAGCAGTGTGAAGATGAGCTTTAAAGTATGTCTAATCTATAATAAAGTAATATCACAGTGCTGGAAATTAAACTGGAGGAAAAACAAGAAATGGGTATTTCAAAGCACTGTCAGTCTGCAGTGATTGCATTGATTTCCCCAGCTAACCATTTGACTGAAGACTTAGGTTTAAAAATTAAAAAGCTGTTATCCTTGTTCCATGACCAGCCCTTTGGACCTGGTTTAAATGAATAATTCTCTTCTATCCATCATCAGATCTACTGACAAGATTTAATCAACGAACCTGAAATAAAGAACAGTTGGAACAAATTCCTCTGCACATGCAACCACTCAGTCCCTTCATGACTTCTGTTACAGAAACAATCTATAAATAGAAGACTCCGCTTCATGAGAGAGACACCTGTTTTTATGCAATAGTTCCTCTCTTGCAAATCATTCAAATGAATCAAACCGCCCTCAAAAAATCTTCAAGTCATCAAACGTGCTCTTTATCTTTATGCAGAGTGTTTTACACACTTGAAGTTTTAATTGATCATTAAATGATAACAATGTCTTTTTGTTGTTGTTGTTTTGTTTTTTTTTTAAGTTTCCCTATAATAAAGAGAATCATAAACTCTCGCTGCAGTTGAGTTTATGGCTCAAAGGATGTATGTGTTAATTGTTCACCTTAAATTTCAGCTCGAGTTTATTTTGCACTTGGTTACATTTGGAGGCTCCCTCGTTGTTTAAGACTTAAGATCCACAACTGCAAAAGCTTTCGCGTCTCTTTTTCAGTCAAATGATGCTTTGATAATTTACTTTATGCTTCTAAAATAATGGGTCACAGAAAAGAAAATGCTGCAGTCAGTTTGTTCAAGCCCAGGGTAAAATGCACCAATCCAATACGACAGGTCATTGTTGAAACAAATTGTCCTTTAAAGAGACATGTCATATTTTGTCTTTTGTACCTAGACCGTGCAAAAGTAATTAATGCAGCACACACAATATTTCTTATCTGATTACTCAATGAATTATCAGAATAATCGATAAAATACTCAATCACTCAAATAATCAATTGTTGCAGCCCTAAAAGTAACCCACTTCTTTACGGTTTGTTCTTGAACTTGATTAGATGTCGTCAGATGCTTTAAACAAGGTGGATTCTGGGGGAAATAGTGTTGACTTGCGAGGAACAACAGCATAAATGTTAGTTGATTCTGGAAATGAAGGAAAATGTATTGATTCATGGCACACTTTTTAAATAACATACTTTTAAATCTCAAGTATTTTAAAGTATTTTTGACTCGAGTCTGCCTCTGCGCAGTGCAGATGAGATTCTTTGAGAGACGAACATAACCAGTAGTTTAATTTAAAACTACAAAGTAATGATTAAATACAGAAAATACATTTGCCTTCTAATGCGTTAATTAAAAATATATGCCTAAAATATGTAATTTATGTAATATTTAAGGCCAGAGTAAAAATTTTATTTTCAAATTAATCTAGCCAGAGTTTATTGCTTTTAATCAAACTATGTGATCATTTTGTTTTTAAGCTTATGAATTTCATAATAATCACACCTGCACTTATAAATGCGCCTTCTTTGGCAGAGTGCATCTGGAGGGCAGAACCAGGATCAGTCCAAGAACTGACAGCATAATAAGATGCTGTCTCAATAAATCAAATGCTGAATACACAGGCTGCGCCTACAAACTCAATGAAAACAGCAGAGCCATTTTCAAAGTAATTCAGCCTCTCAGTCTATTCAAAGTAAGAATATGAACTTTTTTCTGGTCTAATCTGTCTGTATGTATCTACATGTACTTTCTTATATTGTAAAGTCGAGGCATAATGTTCAGTGCCAGTTAAAAATGTCTGCCACAAAGAACAGACCTCAGATTTACCAGTTGTCAGAAAAATTGCTATCAAATGAGTTGGCTGGGGTTTTGAGGATGTATCTTGGTTATACGCAGTAAAACATGCAGCTCCGCTGCATTATCACCCTACAGTCGGCAAAAACAGGTGTCATATGTCTTTATGTACATCCTGTCTGTACTATCAAAGCATGAGAAACTAATGGTGTACCAGCTCACGGAAACAAAAGACTGTTGTTGTTCAGGCCCTTTAATAGCAGCTGTAATATTTCAGGCTAAACACAGTCCCTCTCACTTTTTTGTTTTTAGTCACTGTAAGTGTGCTGTCACTCACTACTATGTGTCAATTAACTGGAGTGTCCACAAACGACTCTGGCTGGCGCCCAAATTCTTCAACAGTCCAGTCTGCTTTTTGTCCAATCAGACCGAGGCACGGCGTCAGGTAGGCAGGTCCCAGTGCACAGTCTGAGAGACAGCAGGATACCGACAGTCTATGCTAATGTCCATATGTTCACAGCTGTGCTCAGCTCTGGTCTCCCTTGGACACAGTGCTGCTATTCAGTCATAATTCATTCAATAGCTATTAGAACTTAGCAGGGCCAGTTGGGACCGAGTCCGCCCACAGCTGGATATGCATACAAGTCCTTATATATGTATTTACACTCATATTAAGTCATCTTAAATCAGATAATACAACAATGTGAGAGCAGACGTATGGACTCGAGTCATTAATTTGATGACTTTAGACTTAGCAGGAACAAACAAATCAACAAAGATTTGCAAGGGGATTAGGACTTTAACCCAAATGACTCATGACTTCACTTGGACTTGATCCATTTGATTTAAAAGTACTTCATACCTTCGTCAAAGCCCAAAGATTGAAAAATGTTGCTTAAAAAGATAAATAATGTAATTTCCGGTCATTTCGTAAATCAAATAACATAAAAGCCGGTCGATACTTCAACCCTCAGATAAATTTTGATAACCAGTAGAGTGGCTAAGTCACGCTCCTTCTGATGGACCCCATGGGATCTTATTTTGGAAGAATTTTGTACAGTAGTCAATGGACAGAGTAATTATTTTTCGATCCAGTTTAAAATGTTCCCTCACTCTCAAATATGTTGTTTGTCATTTTTATAACTTTATTTTTCTTTTCCAAAAAAAAAAGTGACATACCATTAAGATGCAAAAACTCAACATCTACAAATACAATTCACTAAATATAATCAATATAAATAAATAAATAAATATAACAGAAAAAAACAACAAGAGACATAAAAGAAAAAAAAACACACTTTCAATAAGGCAACAACAAGAAAAGAATAACACTGAGATTCATAAATAGTTCATAATTAATTGACTTATTGTTCAAATCATATGGTTGACATTTTGGTTAGAATACTATTGATATATAAGAACAACAAAATTTTAACATTGACCAAACTAGAGAGACAAATGCAAAGAAAAGACGAAAAAAAAAAAGTGCTCCCCCTGTTAATTGTTGGCTCTTATCAACGTCCCTTGATCCAGTAGTAATCTATTATAATGTACCATAGCTAATGTTGGCTTAGCCATGGTGTATGATGGGTTTCTTCTTATGTTTGTCCCATATTTTCTATGTAGCTCTCCCATTTGGCCCACAGTGTGCGTCCACTTATAAGATTTCCTCTAATTTTATATGTTAACTGCTCCATTTCTTTCACTTGTTCCACTAAGCCCCTCCATCTCTCTACCTTTGGGCAAAGTTTCTGGAGCCAATTTTTTGTTAAAAGTTTAAGAGCGGTTATCCTCAGTATTATTGAACAACTTGGATGTGTAATTTTCCCACTTGTCTGTCTGTTTCACTGAATAGCCGGGCCCACAACATACATCATACAGTCAATGTCAATGCCAATTGGTTTAAGGTTGCTCCAAGAATTTTACACTTAACCTAATACTACGTCTACTAGGATTCAAATTCTGTAAAGAATCCCCAGTGCAGTGTGGCCAGACCCTTGTCGCGAAGTGAATTATGTGTCTGGTTTACCAGGCTGTATGCATGCAGCCACCTTAGCTAAATCTTCAGTGCTCAATTTATGGGCATAGGCTTTGCTCCCCTAAAAGAAACCCTTATCTCACTGGTAAAGCTGCAGCAAAATGAAAGTTTTTAGGAAGTAATTTAAGTCCCTACGAGGAACTTTCAACTGGTTATGATGCAGTCTAATACTGATACCTCACATCTTCCCTACACCAGCAAATGAGACCATCAGTGAGGAGATTTGAGATTTCTATCCTCTCTTTTACAATGCTTTTGTTTGGTCAGTCAGTTGAAATGCTACAAATGTTTTATGGCAAACAGACCGGAAGAGACGATTTGTTGTTTATGAGCGTAATCAATTCACTGTTCTCTTTTTTACTACTTTTACTTTTGGAAGCAGGAGGATATTTTTCTTAAGATAATTTTAATATTTTGTGTTTATGGCTAATTTTTTATTGTGCAAATAAGTAGCATTTCTTTCGCTCTTCTGTAAAATAAATGCTCAAGCTAGACAAGATCTTTACGACTGTAAGGATAAGTACTGCTTTTGTGCACATACAGGGCTACAATCAACACAAAATAAAAGTTCCTCAAAGGGGCTTTAAAACCTGGAAAAATAAAGACAAAGTTATTTACATATCAGAGAAGAAAAGTGAGAAAATGTGTTTGTTTTTTTTGTTGTTTCGTATGTCAGGTGAGAGGTTCTGTCATTGCCTCATATTCTCCTGTCAGACACTTCAATGCACGTCATCCATGCACATAAAAAACACTGTTCAGCAGTAGAGCCCAACAGTTATGGGATTTTGGTGGACGACGCCAATACCAATTTAGGGAGTAAAAAAATTCTGATATCCGATATATCGGCTGATACTCTATATATAATATTTTGAATGTGGTTATAAAATATGTGTGACAAAGACATGTGATGAGGGCAGGATATCTAACCTTTATTCTGAACATCAGTGAACTGGAGTACCCCCTTCACTTGATACCAATTAAAATAGAAGGTGGACCGCCCTCTGCTGGACAAACTACATGATTACACCATTTTAAATGACTAGTTCAAGCATTTTTTCCAACCTTAAAAAACTGTTTTAATATCGGCACTTATCGGAGAACATATATGCCCATATGGATATATCTAAAATAGGTTAATATCGTCTAATATTATAATATGGGTAATATGGGCAAACAGATATATCGATTGGGCCCAATTCAGCAGGCTCATGTTAGTTTGCTTTCACATATTGTAAATACAGTATTGCAGCATGAGTGGAGTTACAGAATTTTTATGACAAAGTCGTCTTTTCTTTCTGCAGGTACAAACACGGTGTCTCCCTCAGAGGCTATCAGTCCTGAACAGAACCGAACACATCAGTCGACATCACAACCTGCAAGCCCAGCTCCTGGGAGCCACGCCCCCACCTCTGACACCCCTCTCACCACCACCACTACCAACCCCACACACACAGCTCACACTACCCCTGAAGACACCACACTGACCCCCCCACCAGCCAGAAACACATCAGATCACACTGAATCAGGTCCATCTGTCCCAGTAACTGAGCTGTCAACCCTGGAAACTTCCACCAATGCTGCAACCACCACCACCGCCACCACCACCACCACCACCCATTCAGCATCAGCGTCCAGCACCTCCTCTCAAGAGCCCTCCAGTTTTCACACTTCACAACCCGATGGACATCCTTCAAACACCAGTCTAGCCCACCAAACACCTACCAGCCCCACATCGAGAAGCCCCTCCACCCAGGCCAAAGACAGCCCCTCCCAGCTCAACGTCGAGGGAGACAGTAAGTGCATAACATCTTCTGTGCTGGTATATAAATTTGTTTGGGACGATTCACTGCCAGGATATTGACAGAGTCAGAAGTGCATTGGCTGAACAACAAAGGCGACGCTGTTCTTTGTTTTTCCAGCAGAAAGCCAGTCCTCGCATGTACACACAGAAACAAACAAACACTACACACCCCACCCCCGTCTACATCTTCTACAAGCACTGTCACCACCAAGCACTCCACAATCATGGCTCTGTTTGGGGAAGGAACAGAGGCAGTCATGGGACACGAGGCCTCAAGAATGCTGTTTTCGTTTCTTTTTCTGCCTTTCTCGCCCTCTTTCTGTCTCCTAAATGATTTATGTATCTACTGCATGGGTATGTCACTCTATCTATACCCTGTTTAACCACATCGAGAGGACTTTTACCAGGATTGGAAAAGAGGGAAAAGTTGATTTATTCTTCTCAGTTGACCAGCCTGCTTTTACTGAACACAGTTAAAATGTGAAATTCCCTCTGCTTCTCTCACTCTGTGGTTTTATTAGGCTTCGCTTGGCACCTTGCCTCTTTCCATTAGCCAGAGAAACGGAGCTTTCGCTGCTCTGCGGTTGTTGTTACTTTCAACCAGAGGATGTAAGAAAAACCCAGCTAGGTTTATAAAATAGCTTCCATCTTCCATGGCAACATCTACATACAGAAACACGCTGCCAAATCGCAGACACACACACTCCTGCAAAGAAATATACAACCACCAAGAGAAGTCAGCACACAGTTGTAGAAAGGTCAAGAGTGATTATGTTAGAGATGAAACTAAAACATACAGTGCTGTTGGCACGTGCAATCTAAACTTCTTGATGCTAAAAAAAGAAATCTTAAAATTATACCCTATAAATAAATGTGCTTGTTAAAAACAGAGCTGAAATACAGGCAAGCTTAACATCATCATCCTGTGTTTGACATTTCTGTCCCGAGCTACAGGATGGACACTCAAGCTCGACATGCTGCTGTTTTTAGCTTCAGTCACATCTTTAAAGGGTACTTTTGCTTCATGTTTAAACCTGGGCTCTATTTTTACATATCTGGGGGGGTTTAAATGGCTAATTGGTACAAAAAATTTACAAATTAGTCCACAAGATTGCCTCATCCTGCAGCAACAAAGTAGACTGTAATGTAATCCTTGGGAGTAAATCATGCCCGACAAAGAAGAGCATCCACTGAATGGTCATGTTTTTGCCACTGACAGGCTGAGATTGTTATATTTAAAAAAAGGAGCCCTACAGTTGCAGACAATTTGTTTCAGTGTAAGACCTCTTTGTTTACCCAAATATGGTTCTGTTGTATATTTTAATGCATTAACTCGGATCAAAACTAATCCACTGAAACACTCAAGTCACACAATCACACCGACATAATAACTGGTTAAGGTGGCGTTAAATCTGCAACTCCCATGTTCTGTGAAATTAAATTCTGTTTTTGTCAACAAAAAGTCTGGTGGCTTTAAACAGAGCAATGTAGTTACTGTTTCAAAAAGGATCTTACTTATGTATAGACAGACGAACCCCTGTCTTTATTTTTGTCACGTACACAGTACAATGTGAAAACTGTCCTCCGCATTGAACCCATCCTGGTTCGTCCATGCCTGTCCTGAGCGGTGGGCAGCCAACATGCTGCCGGGGACCATTTTCCCTGATGTTGTCATGAGGAAGATGATGTTTTGGGATGTTATCAGTCGGGGGGGAGGAAACCCTGGGGAGCACGGTGAGAACAGACTAGCAGCCTATGGGAACCAGGCTCAGACAACATGGAGGACGAGGGGTACCACAGTGTCACGGATGGGAACTGAACCTAGGACGTTTCAGCTGCGAAGCACCAGCATTACTACTGCCCCTGCTGTGCCTTTAACTGTACTATTTGACAGAAAGGTCCATCTCATTAAGGATTTCTTCCATAATGTTCCCAGAGATATAGGATAATAATCAGTCTATTAAGGGTGAGGACAGACTTGTAGTGAGCATTCTTTGAGGCGCCTTGAAACAATGATGACTTCAGACTTGACAATATCATGAAAAACTTAACACTCAACTTAAACACAAATGACTTGTGACTTCACTTGGACTTGAGCTTTTTGATTAGAAAATATTGGAGATTTAAATGTTTGTAATTTAAAAAGTGTTCCACGAATCAATAGGTTTCCCTTCATTTTCTGAATCAAT
>JAPXVT010000030.1:587410-598919 GCA_029823135.1 Acanthurus reversus | reverse complement strand
CGCACACACATGCAAGTGCAATATAGGTGTAACTCAGATTTGAGAGAAAATAGAAATGATTACATTAAGGGAATATTCACTCATTTATAACTATATGAAAAAGTGTATAAACTGGAAGTGTCAGTATGGGCGAGATACATACTTGTCGGCTTGGCCGGCGTTGAGTGTGTTTTCAGCTCTCATACGGGTCAGGGCTGCTGCAGCTTCATCCAGGGCACAACTCACAGATGACGTCAGTCGGCGTAGCACCTCAGGGTCTGCAAAAGCTTTACCATCGGCAGTGGACAGTTTACCGATGCCTGCCAAACACCAAAAGGGCAGAGGTGCATAGGGCAAGGCAAACCACAGGGGAGCACAACCACACCAGACGAGATGAAGAAGCAAGTCCAGTCCAGCCAATCCAATCCAAGGTTAGTAGCAGCATACACAAAGAGGAAAAGGAAAACACACACAGAAAACACACACAAGCATTTGTTAATATTGCCTGAAAGCTTTTTCTTTCTTTTTTTAACCACTTTCAGCAGAGGTTGCATTTTACTCTATCGACAGTCATAAAAATTTTGTCATAATCTATCATTTTAATTTTTGTGTTTAAATACAATACAAACATATTAAATAACATTTCTAAAAATTATCCTAATGAACAGAAAAAAATACAGAGTATGCATTTACAAGGGCATTGAAAAAAGTGACTTTAAATGTCACCAACAACACACAAAACAAATTGGGGGTTTTTCACAGCATTCACTGCTGAGCACAAAACATGCCAATGTACCTCACTGAGTGATATTAACCAGCTACTTTTTAAAATCCATATAAACCGCCCTTCAGATCTGCATTAATCGTACCCACCCAACACTTGTTTAAAAAGAAAATTCCTACTCTCATTATTTCCTTCTTTCCAAACAGCAGTGAAGAAAACCAGATGCAAAAGCCAGGAGATGATTTTTCATTAAAACAAAATGAGTGGCGTGTTACCTGCATGGCCAAATGACCTTAGTTTCCTTTTGACCAGTTTCAAAAAAGCAATGTTTCATCTAAAAGGCTATTATTAAAAGGAAGTCTGGTGCTGTGCTCACTCCACATAAAACACACTGGGGCTACAGTACATCACTTTCTGCAAACCTGGCAGAAAACAATAAGGACAAAACAACATCACCGATTCAGCTAAAACAGTTAGCTGAATATTGTCTGGTCTGGCTCAGCTAAAAACACAAAACACTGAATCCGTGTTAGCATGTTAGCTTGTCATTCACTACCGAAGCTTTGTAATCACTACCGACATTCACATATCTTCACTTCCCTTTCTCTCTCTCTCTCCACTCCACTCTGTGTGTGTGTCCAGCTGGACAAGTGTTTGATGAGCTGATTTGGGAATGAGAGTGACCACAGTGACGGGGGTTACATTAGTTCCATAGGCTAGTAGACATTACTAAAGTCTGTCAATGGTGAAAGTGCCATCCTTGGTAAGTTATACTTGGACAAGAGGTTGTGAATGTGAGACAAAGAGAATACAGACACTAGAGACAGTGGTCAGCAAGAAAGAAAGGCTGAGGGAAAAAAAAACAAAATGCCATATGAGAGAAAAATGTGTTTGTTTGTGTTTGTGTCATGAAAATGAAGAAAAGCCAATGAGTGGAATGAGAGGAAAATAGCAAACAGGAGGGAAAAGAACAGCTTTTGCTAATGACCAACGATGAAAAATCTCTTTCAGAGGACAGAAGGACCATTACCGAACCAATGAAACCATTCAATTGTTTTTTGCCGTGTGTGGTAGCGTACATTTTAAGGGCATGTGTTCAAATGAAGGCAGGAAGAGTCAAGAGAGAAGAAAATTGTGCTGGCTTTGAACTTTTCGGTCTCAGCCTCAACCCATCCATTAGCCAGGCAGAAGTGAGCTCCAGTCCTTGTGGTCCTCCTGTGTTTTTACCACTGGGCCTGCGACTCAAGCTAAACTTAGTGCGACTCTCAGACAAGGATTTCGCAATGTTGCCCGAGGCAGGGGGAAACAAGAGGTTGATCATTAATGTTTCACTGTATTACCATGTTTACATACATCTGGGTTATACCATCTGTATGAACCTCGGATGAAAACAAAGAAATAAGCTGAGAGTGATTTTATTTTTGTGATCATTTTTTTTTTTGGACAGCCTATTAGAAAATTTCACAAACAACCATTCTGACAGCTCTGAATCACGGTCTAAACACAAATGACTTCACCTTTCTAGGTTTCTCTCTTCCTTATGTGAGCAAAAATGACACTGAACTCTCACTGAGGTCAAGTCTCTGACTTGGAGCACTAGCAGATTATTTTGTTTTAACTGAAAGAAGTTACTGGCTAGCCACTGAGCTGCCCACACCCACTGCACCACCAACACACTATGCAAGCTGAAAAAAACATTTGTTATTCAAGTCGCTAATTACAATCTCAGACAGTGTTTGAGAACAGCCAACGCAAAACTGCAAGCATGTCAACACTAAGTCTCATTGAATCTCTAGACAAAAGTATTGCTATCTGTTATTTTAACATTAAAAAAATCAATTTTTGTCAGTCTATAAACTAACTTTCTGGTGGGGCCAGTGGCTCACCAGGCAGGAATGAATATGACTTGCACACTTTTTACCAAATCCTCGACAGCATACAAGTACCAGGGACTGAGGCTAGCTTTCTCTAGCTTTTTAAAATAATCGCATTAAGGGTCCTCTGCTTCTGGATGAGACCCACCTTGGGCTATTACAGCACAACACAAAAATGTTTGGATCTATGGAATCGAGTCCAAAATCCAAGATGAAAGGGATGCTAAGTGTGTTTACCCATAAGAACCTGTTCCTCCACTGCTACCCCCCAAAACTCTGACATGTTTACACACAAAACATGATCTTATATCTACTTGTGCAGAAATAAAGTGTTAGTGAAGGCACCAAATGCTTGTTAGGAACGTACAAGTGGCATTCACACTATTCGGCAGCATCAATTTGATGACTAACCGAGTAGATTAAGGGGTTTGCTGTTTTCACATGACTTAAAATAAGTTTGACATCTATTTCTTGAAATCTAAAACATTGTTTTATACTTAGGTCTACATCGGTAGTAAAGTGCAGCAGCCTACAGGAAACATTGTATAAGTCAAAGAAGGGCAAGGTAAATAAAGCAGCTAGCTGTTACTGGCATGCCGAAACACTACTCTGTCTCCAATTCAATCTGTGGCCTTTTTGATAAATCAGCTAAATTAAAACTGCAAATAAAATCAGGCTAAAATGCAAAAGACAAAAATCAATAAGAGATTCACATCTGTAAATCAGGTTATGATCACTCTAATATCAATTTAATTTGATCTAAGATACAGCTTTGAAAAACAACCTGACAGCTTCTAAAATCTGAGCAAATTAGGGCAGTCTATGACTAAGAGGCTCTCCTTTCATACACAGACTTTACTTGAAACGTCATGCGCAGGTTTTCTGGTTGTGGCTGATATCATGGGTGGCACACAGTGTCGTCACATTCCTCAGTGCACGTCTCCAATTCATCTCTACCATCAGAGGGAGAGCCTGTTGCATTCTAGGTAAGATTTAGCAATGTTGCTGCTGGTGAGCTTTGACTGATGAGTGACGGTTTGCTGCAGTTTCAGGTGTTTGTTATAATTAGCACAGTTACTTCTGACCCACATGAACGTGTACAGGAAGTAGTCTGAATGCCCTGTTCACCTTCGTCCCCTCCTTCAAGACAAGCAATGCCTCTCTCTTCTTTTACTACAGAAATAAACTGGTCGATTGATGAATGTTAATCAGATAATGTATTGGCCGTGTTTTTGCAGCTGTGTAGGTTTCGCAGTTCAACTACAGTTCAGAGCCACAGATCTTAAAAATGCTGGCCAGTGTTGTATGAAACATTGGGAGGCATTTATTACTAAGCCATTACTGCACTGAACCTCTAATATTTTTTATGCATTCGACTGTTTTATGACTGCTATTTGTAACATTTATATAGCTGGATCTCGCTCAGACCTGAATTGAACTTGTTTGGTTACAATAAGATTAAATACATATTGTAATATAAAGAACAGGTGGCTGAGTTTAAATGACTAAGGTGACTGACCGAGACAATACTTCAAAGTGTCTTGGCTTTCAGGGTCTTACATAAATAATCCTGTCGTGCACTGTAAAGTCAAGTGACCCTGTGGCAAAGTGCCTGGCCACTGTAGCCTCAAATGAGCCACATAAAAAGTGAGAGCACTGGATTTTGACAATGATTTGGAAGAATTTAATTAAGTCGAATTAGTGTGCAATACCTCAGTTTTAAAGAGGAGACAACTGAGACTGCCAACTATAACAAAAGGTAAGAACGAACCTCATTAATCTTAGCTGTAATTCTAAAAGACTGACCTTTGTACAAGTTGCTGCATCATGACAGAATGCCCACATGCTTTCATTTCCCAAGACAGAGCAATAAGGGACTCACAAACAAAAATGTAAGGGGTTTAGAATTAAAACTACCCTGTAATAATTACTGTAAACAGTTTGGTTAATATTCAATTTCACTCCCCAAAATGAATTGTTTAAATCCTTGAGGCCTTTTACACATGTCCAGTCTATTTGTTATTGTTTTTAAACTTGTTTAATTGATTTTTTTAGTGTTTTCAAACCTGTTCTCCCTCTCATGTAAGGCACATTGTTGTACACCTTTCTGCAGTCAGTAGAAATGTCTATCAGTTCATCACTGAGCTCATGGTTTGTATCTGGATCTTCAAGCAGGTACTTACAGATTATACATAAACAGACTAGACAGACTGTATATTCAATATTATATATGATATCATATATTTTTGAATTCTGTGTTTAAATGCTGCTCACTTATATGTTGTTTGTATTGTATGCTGTATTCTTGCAAATGTTTATGCTGTTTGAACTGTAACTGCTGCCTTCTTTAGGGGCAAAAAGTTGATCATTAAAATGTGTGTCCCTGTCCGTGTGTGCGTTTGTGCCTGTTAGGAGGCTACAAATAAAGGCACTGTAGGAAGGGAGAGTCCGTCAGTTTATACCTGACATATGCAGTTATAAACTGCTCTGGTTGTTGCTCAGAATTTGATGCAAATTTCTGACACACCTTTCACATCTCTTTCCAAAAAGCACGCTGACTATCATTACTGGCAATACAGAGGCAAACAGTGGAGTTAAACAGGGACCACAAACAGTGTCTAGGAGGTAGGACTGTGAATTTTGCTGAGAAAGGCAACACGGACATCTGTGTTTTTAGCTAGCTGAACGGCTCTTCTGAAGGCTTTCAGACTTGTTTCCCCTGTATACACTTTGCTGTAAGGTTGATTGGTTGACTGATTTTTATGGAAGCAAAGAGAAGAGGAGAGAGCTCAGTTTTATCTCTGCGATAGGGAAACTGCTTCACATTTATATGAATTCAAACACCTGAGAGTAAAACACAAAAGGAGATGAGCACAACTTGTCTGTTAACCTTGGAAAATAACTTATCTAGTTTGCGCTGTCGCACACGTGTCAGACAAGTATCTAAACCTAGAGGTCTTGCAACTATAGAAACTCAAATTGTGTTTTTTCTGACTTCTGACGCTTCATATCCACATTTATTCATACAAAGCATATATACGAGTGACTTTGATTGCATTTAACTGATTGTGTCACCAAAGCGATCTCAACTATAAGTGTGATAAAGATGTCAACACGCAAGAAAGCTATGCTGAACTCGTATATGTGATTCTCACTTTTGCACAATAAAACAAAAAAAACAACTGTCCTTCAAATTCATCTGAGTATCGGATGTCAACATTGGGCAATAGCATACGCAACGGCTTGGTAGGAAAAAAATATCTGTGATAAAAACTGAATATGAAGGATCCACGTGGATACAAAGACAGATGTCATTCCACACACCACTAGTTTCGTTTTCTCCTGGAGGCAGGCCTGACTGTGTGAGAAGGGCACAACATGACGCACAACAGCTGTCAAACAAAGACAATTAATAGATTCCATCTGACTTACAAACAATTTAAACTATGTGAACAGGATTCATAAAAGATTGCCACAAACGTAAGTTATTCTATCACTGAACACGCCAGTTAATTGAAAGTAATATAACAGAGCTTGTGAATACAACAATATGATGCAGGTTACCTAATTCCAGAAAAAAAGATCACTAAGAATGAATATTTGGAGGAATTAATGACAGTTAGCGGCAAGCTAGCCCCCTACTGGATGAAAAGGCTCACTCAGTAGTTGATGAATTGATAGCAGGTGAATTTAAAAACTGGCTAATCAAAAAAAGAAAAACAGGTGATGCGGGTGATGAGGAGGAGGTAACTTCGATAAAGCTAGAAGGTAACAAGGTAAAGGGAACAGCAGGCCTCTCTGCTGTCTAACGTCAATGTTTTGGAAGAAGAGTAATTGGAAACATGTTTTTGTTTTTACACAGTAATAGTTGGTTTTACACGTTACCAAGTTAAACTAGGAGTAATAACTGTATATACTACTAGGTGAAGGTGGAGGCCAGAGCAGAGGGAGTGATGAAGAAGCAGGAAAGGAGCATTGAGGAGAAGAGCACAGTGCACTTAGGGCCTCAAGAGTCGGTCTGATGAGGGCAGATAGACAAGACGCATAGAAACGTCCAGGCAGGGCGCACATTGCAAACATTCAAAAAAATCATAGCACCCAAGTGACATCATCGCTGCTATATCTCAGTCCTGGACAATAGACTGCCTGAAAAAATTATACTAAAAGGAGCATCTAATCTAAAAACTGGACTATCTGCTTTTCTATCTGTGGTTCTTGACAAACATAAAAAAATGTTTGTTGTTGATGTCTATGTTAGCACTAGGGCAGGGATAGGCACTTTTTTTTCTAATTTCATATCATCCAATCGTAGTTACTTTAGAGATAATCCAATAACTAGGGAGCAACAAGAGTCAGATGGGACTCGGGGAGTTCTGTAACTACACTCCAATCAAATAACGGCGTAGACAACACTGTTTCAAGAAATGTAACAGCCACTTCACTGAATAGGTCAAACATAAGCCAGCACTAAAACGACAACTACGACCGATAAACACCCATGTTCTGGCACATTACATATTACAGAAATATCACAAAACAATAAAAGTGACATTTGCATGTGGGAACATAAAAAATAGTAATGCTGGTCTATTGCAAAGACACAGAAACGTGGTTTGTTAAAAGGAATTTTAAATTCACTCATGCTGATTAACAGAGCTTTGTGGGCGGACAGGCTGCTACACCAGAAACCTCTCTACATGCACAGCAGGACATAGATTCCAGCGCTTTTTCTTCGGCTTTATATATACAATTATAGTTCTGATGGTAAATTTATTAATGCCTAATGTCTTAATAATTGGCATAGGATCCAATCACCCATTGGCACAAGTCTAGGCTGAGCCTTCCTACAGAAATAATGGACATCATTGTTGGAACAATGGCGCGTATCAAAGACGGCTTCACCATGTCAAAGCATGGACTCTCTGGAAAAACAGGCAGCAGCTGAAAGCCTTGCATACGATCATCTGAAGTGTGGGAGTAGACAGAGACCCAACATGGCAACCCCTTTTAACATTTAATTAGTAGCAGTAATAGCAATCGCAGATATCAATGATTGCTTTTTGTCTCACGTGTAGTAATGTTCATTGCTGATGTCTGAAACTTAACTGCCGCAGATCATTTTTTTACCAATGAATTTTCTCAAACCTAATTACAGATGTCCATCATTCTGTTGTTATATTATATTATATTATATTTTATGTCTTAATTCCAAGTTGACATGGACATAATTAAATTATATTAGTTGCAATTCTAAATACTTATCTTTACAACTCAACTAGTCAAAATTAATTACTGATATCAATAATTCTCCTTTTACTCCTTTACTGAAGATATGGACAATTGTCCTCGTACATCACAGATTTATAGGAATCAGAAAGGAAATCCTAGATACCTACAGTTGAACTTCAGTTAAATCATTTACATGTTTCCTTGTGAATTCTTCTTAGTAAGAATTCCAGATAAAGAACGTCATTAAAGATATCTTAAATACATTTGTAAGGGTGAAAATTATGTCTGGACCATTAAGAATTACATGCGCAATTAATTACAATTCATTTTTTAACCAGCAAAAATTAAGTGCACAGTGTATATAACAGAAACACTTGGGGCTTTTTTACAGAATGAGAATCATACACGAAAGCTGACTTAATATTTTCTGTATTTTTACCCTACATGTGACAACATTAAGGAGTCGTACAGTGTGTATAAATATGTATAAATTGAAACAAAACAAAAAAATAAATAAACAAATGCAGAAAAATATCTGTCCGATGCTATCATTGCATTGAGAAAATAAAGCAAACGTCACACCTTTCCTTTAATGGTTTCCTGTCATATTTGGTACAGTGACTGGCAACAGTGTGTCCAAATTCATACATTGAGAAAAGAGAAGTGTGATGAAAGGGTTCGACAGCCTCTCATCATTCCTCACAAGAAAAAAAATGTTGAAATTCTGCAAACAATTACTAAGAAGCATGATAATGTATTCTGTTACTTTGTCTCTGCGCTTAAGCTTGATGGAAGAATGACACAATAACTACAAGGTCAAAGTAACATAATTCAGCATTAATTTAACGCTGTTTATATTCAGATCACTTTAACAATGAGGGAATTGTTGCCCTTTTCATATTCCTTCATCATTAGCCGTTTAATACGTATTGGAAAAATTCAAACAACATTCAACTAACTCATAATACATTGAATGACAAATCTTGACAGGCCTGGTATTTGGCTACTTAGTTCATACGGGTAATAAACACGGGCTGTCTAAATCTTCCTGCCACAACCATCAGAACGTACACTCTCCTCTCTGCTAGGACGATACAGTAACACTACCGGACACCTCACAAATCAATACAACAATAAAAGGGTATTATTGTCATTACACAAGCTGTAAGAGATCTTAAGCAAACTGATAATGTAACTTGCCACCTGTTCTTTTCTGAGTAGTGAGAGAGAAAGGGGAATAGAATGAGATTAGCCATTAGCCGTTCAACACGGGCTCTCTGCATGCTGTGGAGGCTCAAGCGTGTTGCAGCCTTAATCTGCCTGGTAATGTTCATAAGCCCAAACGAGGCCAGGACACCCAGCCCTAATGAATTAATCTACACAGACCTTCTTACGCCTAGATTACAAGTTCTAATCAAACTAATTTACCCAAATCACTTTCAAACTATGTGCTGATATGACACTTGCAGAACTGGCAGGTTCTCTTTATTGCCTTAGGCAAAAACTAAGACCTCAACTTTTGTTGAGGTGTGGGAGGAATGGAGAAAAGAGGTTGAGGCAGACAGGTGGGATTTTTCTCATTCAAAGCAACCATATGTTGAAGCACAAATTGAGACTGCTTGCAGCAAAGTTGGTGTCACCAGTGAGTTACTGGTCAACTACAAATAAAAATCTGTCAAGTCTTTAGGTCACTTTAGACCAAATCACACATTGCGGCTGCTACTGCAGGTTGGTGCACGTTATGGGAGTGTCATTTGCTAATGCAAATTCATGTCTTTTTTTGCCCTATATGGTAGGGCTGTTCAACTAGCTCGGTCTGATGGGCAAGTTTAATAATTGGCCAGCACAACATAACAAAATTTTATGTTTCTCCAAAAATTGACTATCAGAGAATTTGTCGCCGCAGCTTGCTGCATTTTTTCAGAACTCCCTTACTATTGAGCCTAAGCAGACTACCCAAATTAAAATGAATGAGAAAACTTGTATTTTCGCTGCAATGCCTGATTTGGTCTGAATGAGGACTTAACTTCAGTTAAGTTCAAGGTGAAACAGTCATACCTGCAGCTTCCAGTAGAGCTTCAAGTCGCGCTTGTGTCTCTGGATCAACAGTCCTCAAATCTACTCCATCTGTGGCGCTGGACAAAAGCAACTCTGATGCTGTCTTCATAATGGGGTTATCAAGGTCCTCCTGGTCTAAAATAAATGATTCCACCTGAGAGAGGTACAGACAGGAGTGAAAAGAGAAATTTAGTTCACTGATAGCCGTTTTCATGTTAAATTTCTTTGCATGAAGTCTAAACTTTGACCATTATTTGTGAAATAGCAAAAACAGAATAACTTGTAAGTTCTTCAGCACTTGCATGAAGTAGTAAACACATCAGAAATGTATAAATACTAAACACACACACGCACACACACAGCGCCTATAAAAAGACAAGGCATGCTGCCTTTGTATATTTACGGTTTCTTTCAACAGAGGGAAAACAAAAAGGAGCACAGGGATAAGAGAGTCAAAGCACAGGAAGTGCTACGGCCAGGAATTAAAACCCCTGCACACATGCAGAGATTCAGCTGAGAGTCAGCTGCCGAAATACAGCACCACAGTCTCATACCTGAGCTTTGGCCCTGTTGGCTCTCCTGTAATACAGTCTATACAAACATTTTCTTATTACAAAAATCTCCAAGTGAGTCAAGATAACAACCGATGACATGGGAACGAGACTCAACAATCAACTGCAGTGGCTCAGTCGAGCTTAACCAGTGAACCTACCACCACACCTAATTCTGTTCATGTATTAGCTTGCATGCCAATGTAGACTTGTCCTTACCCTAACCACACTTTTGTCCACCATATTAACAGCATGCCAAATTAATTAGAGCGCACGAGGCAAAACTGCCTCCTAAGTTACCATATCACCGCTTGCAGACAAGCAGCTGCATTTGAAAAAGTTTTTTTTCTTTTTTTCTTTTTTAAACAGAACCTGGCATAGTGCTCACTTCACATAAAGCACAATGGGTCTACATTACTGTTGTGCTTCCACAAAACTTCACTGAGAACAATGACAACAAGACAACCTCACAGTCTGTTTTAACCAAGTGTTTTCAGGTCAAGCTCAGCTTCTAACACGGAAACAACAAATCATTGCGTTAGCTTGTTGTTACAACAACCTGTCTGCAACTGACTGACAAAGTTATCTTCATGTTATCTTTCCCTCATCATGTGTGCATGGAGCAGAATAGAGACAGGTGACATGAAGGCAACATTCTGAATATTTGTTACAAATAATAATGACACACTAACATGCAATAGAATTTTGTATTTTGGTCTTTCAAGCTGACCTAGACCGCTTAACATTTGGCTAAAACAGAGAAGTTACGCTGTTTGAAACACAAGGCCAGAGTATATTAATGATCATGGGAAATCTTAGTAGCAGCTCTCATAATTTGAATGAGTATAAGGGAAGCGCTGCTCAGTTCCCTCCGGAGCATTTCATAGACCTGTAGAATCAAAGACAAGGTGCACTGAACTTATTATGGCAGCACATGGTGGCTCTGACATCTTACCAACACACTTGCTGGTTTTAATCTGTCATCCTTTTGCATGTTTGTGAAAAGCAGAGCTTATAGATGAAAAATAATGATGTGCTTTCTTTTTTGTTTTTTTCTGATCACGATTAAAATAAACGTAAGTGTAAGTCAGTAA
>JAPXVT010000030.1:340690-355492 GCA_029823135.1 Acanthurus reversus | reverse complement strand
TTTTTTTGCTTCAGTGAGTTTTATTCTCTCTCAAATTCTTATTTTTGTTTGATATTTCAGAAGTTTTGTTTGATTATTTTGGCACAAACCTGATTCCATAGGAAACGGGGGAATTACTGGCACAAGAGTCGAGGGAGTTACGTACAGTCTGCAAGTTCTGATGGATAGCGATGATTACAATAAAAACATCTATGAATGAGGCTTTAACTGCTGAAAAGAGCATTGTAGCCAGAATAGAGTATAAGAAATGAGCACAGTCACAGATTGTGGCACTTGTTTACCACCTGCCTGCTATGAAATATTCAAGGTATTATTCCTACAATCTTGCCAGCCAGCTTCAGAGGGTTCAGCTCCTTCATACTGCCTGTTCCTTGTGGACTAGGCAGCCTTGTCATCATCTCATATGCAGAGCAGTTGTGTCCAATTTTACTTCCATCTGTCAGCTGTCACGCGTGCAGCTAGGAGTGCCATGCTCCTGTGTTAAATGGTCTGCTGAGCTGCCTGTTGCCAGCAGCCGCTGCGAGGCTCTCAGTGACTACAGGCTGTTTGTCTTGGCCTCTTTAGTGGTGAAGTCATGGGCCAGGCGGGGTAAGGAAGAGCCACTGGCCAAAACAGAGCACCTCCTGACCCATCTCCATTTGCATTAAAGCCAAACAGAGTCTTTGGTCTTGTCATTCTGCTTGGTCTGATGTTCAAACACCTGGAGGGAAATGTGAACCACAGCCATGCTTGATTGATTTCATCAACTAGCTCTTTTCAAGGATGGCTTCGCTCACCTCCTGAACATATATTGTTTGTTCCTTCTGAAAATTGTGTAAGCTTGCTGATGGCTTGGAGGGCACAAATATATTTATTTTAGATTTAAATAGGACCCATATTCATTTTGTCCTTCACAATTACATAAATATTACTGACTTTTCTGAGAAGTGCATTATAAATCAGTTGTTTTTCAACATGACATCTGCAAGGACCATCTCAAAGAGCCCCATACTGATGTTCACATTTCTTCATGTCTATAACATATTCTAGATATATATATACATCAAATCTGTAGTGGAAGTGTGATATTGCAAATATGATGTCCACCCAACGATCAACAGACCGATTTCACTGTTTGTTTTTGCTGGAAGCTGTGTGTGTCACACTGAAAAAAAATAGGCTGGACCCTGAATCTCTAGATGACGCGCCATGCGTCACACCCAGGCTCTTTGACTGCTCTAATTTGTTAACATGGGTGCTGGGACAAAAAGCAAGACATTCAATGAATCACACGCTCTGCTCATGCAGCCAGTGTGACCCGGCCGTAAGAAAGGCCTCTTGAAATAAAAATACTCATCACAGAGCCTAAAGGTGTTTTTAGAGAGCCCGAAAGGATCTGAACAGAGTCAAAATTTTGTTTATTTAGGTCTATGTTATGATGTAACCTAATATTTTATTTCATGTTTGTGTAAATGCCATACCCGTGTTCATTGTAGCCTTTTTTAATCTGAAAATCCTCTTCTTAGAAAATTAATTTGTGTCTAATATGTTTCCTCCCCCATAGAAAGTTCATTTACCTTTTAATTCTTTCTCTGTCTATTCAGTTCTTAAAACGCAACTACTCTTTCTTTCACAATGAACAAACTAGAATATATGGAATAATATGCATGTCATGGATATGCAAATGCTAAACCACTGGACACAAGATGCCTGTAATTTATTTAACAGCCCTCTCTGTGTATGTGCGCTGTAGACTTCAATTCCAACATGAATTAATTGCAGTGTTACAAAATTGTGTTTTTCCTTACATTTCTGAAACTCAATTGAAATGTGAGCACATAGAAACTTGAGCAGATTAAAACTAATAGAACATTTTTGATTCAAACTCTGCACATGCATCATTCTGCACAGCCATGAAGTAACACTGAGACACGATTTAAGACAAATGGGATTTGTAGATTTTGTTTTCCAATGCACAACAATGCCATTTGTATGCTTTAGAAACAGAAAACTTGTATATTTTACTACCTTGACTCATTCAGCAGCATGAAAGTCACTTAATTTTTGAACTGTTTTCTTTTTTTAAGGTTGTAGTACCCATCAAGGAGCTGGTTCTGGCAGGAAAGGATGCTGCTGCTGAGTATGATGAACTGGCTGAACCTCAGGACTTCCAGGATGACCCAGAGTACGTTAATACACACATGCAAACACACACACACACACACACACACACAGATTTAAAAGAACAAGCTAATTCTTAACCCAATTCCTTTGTATCTTCCACAGTGTTGTTGCCTTCAGGAAATCCAACAAGATTGGTTTCTTCATCAAAGTGATCCCTCAGAAAGAAGAGGACGCTGATGTCACTGTTTCATTTAAGATCCGACACGACTTCCGCAACCTCGCGGCTCCCATCAGACCGAGCGAGGAGGGAGCCGAAACCCCCGCAGAGGCTATTTGGCTCACGCACCATGTCGAGCTGAGGCTGGGACCACTCGCTCCTTAAACATGAATTCTCTGTTTACCATCAAACAATCCTAGTGTTGAGTTCTTTGAACTGATTTCTGTATCATTTTACAAACGATTTCTGATTCTGCTCATTGATATTTCAGAACTCTTTGTGGTCTACTTGGCATACATCGCAGAACATAAAGTGATTGTATTATAACCCAGTTTATAAATCAGTAGAGTAAAACCATGGGTGATTCCAGTGCATCAAGTTTGTTTTTGTTTGCTCTGTTGTTGCTAAAATGCACCAAAACATGACAATATATTGTGTTTTACCACCATCCTTCCTCCTCAGCTTAAATACTTAAACAACTGTTAGTGAAAGCACTTCTGGTGTGAGGTTGCTTACAGGACACTTGCATGTAAATACTTATTTAAAAGGTGTTAAGTTTTATTTTACTTCCCTTTATTTGCTGTTTCTGAAATGTGAAAAAGTACTTCATACGGTTGTAAATTCAACATTTTCTTAAATGGCAAAGCAGCTATGAGCTCCCTGTCGTCGACACTACGCTTCAAGTATGTTTTGTCTAATTACATCTACCTTCTTAGCTGTGGATATTTTTGTGAAGTATTTCCTTAATGCCTGTAGAAAATATCAAGTGATGTTCAAAGATATGAGTGAAGGGTTTCGCATTAATACAACAGCAGGATTGTAGAAAGAGTCGCATAAATGGGCAGAATCAGAAATCCTACTTCAGAACAATCTGAACAGTTTCTAACTGCAGCTTACGCCTCTGCGCTTGTAGCCTTTGTGTATTCTTGTAAACATCCTTTTCTGCAGACAATAGTAATGTAATAAATCGCATGCTTCAGCTAAAGTAAACATTGCACGTTAGACAATGTCATCACAGTTACTGTTTTCTTATCAGAAAGGCTCCTCTTGGTTTGAAGGTGACACCTGTTCATAATTTTATTGTCTGAAGTCGAACCTTTATTGGCACTAATAGAAGGATCTATAAGAAGCTCTGTAAAGTACACAGCTGTCCATCATTGAAACGTACTGAGACACTAGTTTTTTCAGATATAAAAATGTTAAGGTCTGTAGAATTCACTGACCTCTGTCAGTGTTTATTGCAAGCTGCTATCATGTTTGGTCTCACATGTGTTAGTGAAACAGCTTTCAGACAAACACAGTTAATCCTCTGTACCGGGTAATAAACTAATGTGATACTGTAACAGACCTCTTCACTGTTTTTGCTTGATTATTTGGGGCTCAAATGACGTGTAAAGCTTTCTAATCCAACTCTTGTGTGCACCTTGGCATATTCATTCTCACCACATGGTGGCACTGCAGCCAAACAGTTTTTAAGATAACATGCACAAGAGAGCTTTGGAAGACACAAGACAGCATAACAGGGTCAGGAGTTGTTTGGTATGATCTTGAATGACCCTACAAGCTGAAACAGTACATGTGATTATAGTAGTGTCTGACTGAGAGGATCGAGACAGAAACATTTTATTTGTAACCCAAGCAAAGCTGGATGTTGTCCTTTTCAGGATATGAGTCATGAGGATAAAATGTTTGCTTGCCAACGGTAGGAGCAGACAAATGGAATTTGTGTTCCGACAGATACCGCTTTGTATTTAACACGTATTAGTCCTGCTCAGCGATGCTCTGCACACACAGGACAGTTTATTGCCTCTGCAAAGGCAGATTAGATATGTGCAATGCATGCACGTTGCAGCTGTCCAATAAGGCCAGTCTGCTGTGTAAACAGACTGACTCCGTCTGGGTAATAAAGCTGTGATTTTCTTTTATCTTTAGCAGATATAAACAGCTCAGAAAAGTGGCCTATGTGAAAGCCATAAATCACCCCTGCAGATGAGGCAATAAAGCACACATGGAGCAAGTACGTGTCACTGAAACAGCACAGACTCCCACTTTAAGCACAGCTGCTGATTGCAGTAGCTGACTTCCAGTGCACAGCAGTGGTGTACTGTACCTATACTTGCTGATAGGATGCATTCTTTCTCGGATCATGGTATTTTATTTAAAAAAGAAAATATCTTGCTATTCTCAACTTGTATATACATAATCATGGTGATAATTTAAAAAAGAGAGACAGGGACACTGATTGAAAATGACCAAATTGCATATGGCGGTGGAGATTTATGCAGAAACATTATAACTGACTCATAAGCAGACCTTGAATGGTTCCCAAAAGGCCCTTCTGGAAGATGAATTCTGGATTCTTCTGGTCAGGATAATATTTTCCTGGATCATGACTCAAAGTATTTCATGCTCAGCATCAGTGTGTTCTTATTTGTAGAACCGCTCTTTCTGTGAACGGCACAGAAATCTGACCTGTGACCGTGTTATGGGGGATTAGAAATTAATATCAGGGTGTTCTGGCAGTGTCGAGTATAAGTTAAGTGGCTTAGTGAGGGACTTTCATGCCTCTCCTTTCCTCTTCCTCTGTTTTTGCTCTTTTGAAGCCTAACATCTTTATTTATAAAGACAGATCCAGCCAGCCTTGACCAGATGAAAAATTCCTCACTGAATTACAAGTTTGACTGCACCCAGGATCTCTCCACAATTACGTCATCGCCCAAACCGCCAGTAACTCACCCACAAGAGAAGCATGACACAAGAGAGTAAAAGAGGAGAAAAGCTACATTTCAGCAGAGGCAAAAATTCCCTCCATCTAATAAAAAGGCTCATCTATGAGTTTGCACGACTGTTATTTCTCTGTGTATTACTCATATGGAACGGCTGTACAGTGTGTTCTCTGGCTGGGGCGTGCTTTCTTCATCAGTTCCTTCAGGTGGAGAAGATATTGCCAATATAATCCTTAGAGGAGTGTCTCCCTGCTGCTTGTGGACCACAATAGTTTCTGGGGTATGAGGAGTGGAAGCATAAAAGGCCAAAAAGCTCTTTTTAGTTTACGTCCCGCTTTTTTTAGGTTGTGCTGTAGGCCTGGAGTGTTCTGGGTGATTAATCACCTCCTTCATTTTCTACTCACCAGACCATCATCTGGTTAATTAGAGGTAATTGATGATGTCTACCCCGATGAAGAACTGTAGGCATGTGTGCAGCCAAACCTGTGAAACCTTAGCCTTTCAGCAGGACTAAAAACCCCCCTCTCTTTCTCCACTCTACTCTTTTTGTCATTTTCTCTCCATCACCCTCCATTTCCTCTTGCTTTTATTCTCTGTCTGCGTTCTGATGGCTGTAGGTTAGTTGGAATGTTGACTTTGGACGCCTTGTTGAAAAAGATCGCTCTGAGAAAGCAGCTGACCCTCGACACCCACTCTGAGCCCCCTGTCAGAGACTCAGACTGCAGGCCTGTGCTCTGTGCTTTCATTTATTATTTGCTCAATTGCTCACCGGGTGCATTACGTGTAAAGGGGCACAAGTGTGTCAGCACCCCGAGCTAAGGTCAGTGCTGCAGATCGGGGCCTCAGGGGAACCACTGAAGCCATCAGAAAGTCTGCTGTGTGTCTGGCGTCATTTGACTAAAGGTGAGAGTAAAAATGAAATCAGTCAATCATGATTCATCTAGGTCAGCGAAAAAAAAAAAAGTGGCCACACAGTGTTCACTTTGCAAAGCTTGAAAGAGAAGTCAAAACACTTTTTTTTTTACCCTCAAATGTATTTTTGTGATCCCACAGATATCTTCTGTCAGTCTGTAGAGTAAAATTTTTGCCCTCTGTGAAGCTAACATTTAAATTCATTATTTCTACAAAATCTGCTGCTGATTAATAGGTTGAAATGAACAAACAACTTTTTTTTTTTTTAGCAAGAGTGCTGCAGAGATTTTCAGGCCAACCAGAAAGTTAGCATCGCTCTGGTTTATCTTAACAAAATGCCAATGAGATTTTTTGCATTGGCTCTGGATTATTGCAGAGAATAACCTCTGTGGTGTACACAAGTTTAAAATTGCATTTTTGATTTACAGGTTTTATTCAGCAGGATAATATTCTTAAATGAAAACCACTATAATGATTTCTAAAGCCTAAATGTAATCGCCGAAATTAAAAAGCTAACGCTAGGCTATAAAGGAACTATTGTCCCATGTTTTTATGCTCACAACCACTAAGCCGCCTACTGCACCATACTCTACACTCACTGTAACTTTATGAGTTAAAAGATTGGAAAGTTTGAGTAAGAACAGTTTTTAAAGTGCGAGTATAAACACAAAAAAGCTGTAAAGGCTGACTATCAGTTTTGTTATGGTTCAACATGACATTTAACGTCCCTAATAACCTCTGCAGTCTCATTTAGCCACACTTAAAAATACCCTTTTAAAAACCCCACTTCGATGTATCTTATGTATTTACCACAGACTTTAGTTCAGGCAGCCTTTTTCAACAAAACTATTTAACTTTTGAGACAAGAATCTAATGTTTAATGATACTAACTCATCCCTGCGCCACATTTTTCCCTATGGTTTGTGAGAAAACCACAGAATGTTAATGTCAGAAATGGAGCAACATTTATGCTAATTTACTTTTTGCTATCAAAGCTAGCAGCTTATTAGCTTAGATAAAGACTCAAAATAGTAAAAAAAAATGTATAATTAATGGCTTACATAAAAGAAACATAGTATGTGATGTGGTTATTTGAGTTAAAGACATGCTGAGAGTTGAACTTTTCACTTTGGGACAGAGCCAGCAGTCTTCCTCCTCACAGTCTTTATGCTACGCTAACTTAAGCAGCTGCTATGAATACCTTCTTATTTACCATACGGAAATGATAGCAGTATCAATTTTCTCATGCAACTCTCTATAAGAAAGGAATAAGTGTACATCCCAAATTTAATAAGAAGAATAACGACGAACTTGAGCATCCTGCCATTGGTCACAAGTAGGCCTAAATGTTCCAGAAGGCATTGGATGTCTTTGCACAGACACGTAACTCCAGTCACAGGACATTTTGCTCTGGAACACAAATGACACTCATGTGTTTGCGTCTATCAGCCTATAGAGCAAAGCTTGAGTTCCCTTGACATTTACAGAAAAGAGTCACACATCTCTGCACCTGCCACACTAATGTCTTAATTCAATGATACCTAAGATAATCCTCAGGTATCCACCCATACAAGATTTTATAATGGACAAAACGAATTACATGCCCCAGAGAAATTCAGCCACACGCCAACAATAATGCAAGTTCAATAAATAAAGGATTTCAATTAGGGTAAGACTTGTAATAGAAGCACTGCTGTACTGTTTTCTCATTGTGGACGGTACAGCCCGAGGCTTCCTGGACAGCTAAGCCCCATTAGGTCTTGCTGATAGTGTGCTGGCAGCTGAGAAAGTATGGATGGATGGTGAAGACAGAGGCTGCTGGTTTCCACTGTGCAGGCCAAATCCGCAGAAGCCCAGCCCAACATGACCCGCCATTAAACCCCAAATACCATATATCCACATCCAGTATACACACAAATAGCCATCAGTGAGTGCTGTATTTCAGCCAGGGGAGGCTAAGTCAAATCAATGTAGGGAATCAATGTGAGCTTCATTGGATTTACAGGTCAGGAATAAGAAATGTCAAACTGTAGATGGGGATTTGCTGCAGACTCTATCAGTGGCACATTTCACAGGCTGAGGAGAAATTCAATAGACTAAAGGACAATAAAAATCTCCCGCAGATGAAACTTTCACTCCACTGAAAGAAGCCTTTATATCAACATACAGTGTGTGCTCTTACTTACTATACTGTACTACACTTTGTTTCAGTCATGAAAGATATATGACATCTATTTATATAATTTAAAGCAGAGGTTGTTAACCTAAGATGATTTAAGAGATAAAGAAAAATCCTGTTTCTCAAACGTTCTGCTTATTTTCCTTGTGGAACATTGGACATCTTCAGGCCTTTTCACAATCCATCAAATGAGACACACCTGAGAAGATAAATTTCCCCTCTTACATAGCCTGACTACACCAACGGTGCATTCCATTTGAGGTTGGAATTTCCAAGTTTCCAGTGTGAATTTTCAACTTGAACCTCCCAAATTCAGATTTCTAACCCGAAAAGTCAGGTGCACCTCACCTTCCATGACCTCAAAATGCAAGATGGCTGCTCTGTGCATTAAACAGCAGTGAAAACTGTGGTAATGTACTGTTTATTAGCACTTCTGTCTAATTTCTAATCATTAAATCAGTTATGTACTCTGTACAGTCAACTTGTATTTGTTTGCATGTACAAAATACAGTGTAATGCACTGTTATCAGCTGGTATTGCTAACAATGGCTGACCTGAATACAGCAAACCCTACTTCCCCCACCCTGTGAAATCTTGGTTTTCCAACTTCTGTCAGCTCCGGAGTGACATCATTCCCAACTCTGACCTCCATCTTCCGAGGTTATATAAATGGGATGCAGAAAAAGGCCGTAACCTGTGATGGGAGTGAGGAAGGAAGTCAGCAAACACATGAAACATAATGTGAATTTAACTTTAATACGGCACCTTGTCTGTGAGCATTTCTGGGTGAGTCAGTCAGATAGATTTTTATCTGCAATGGTGCTGGTTTAACAAAGAAGACAGGAACTCCCATGATCCCACGCTACTACACCGGTCATCAAACTACACCCATTGTTTTCATTGAGAGACAGGCAGCAGTTACATTTTAAAACAGTGTTTTCATGATGTGTTGTCCTTCCACCAGTAGTATATTTTGTGTATATTTTATACATACATATATATGTATATATTTTATCTACAGGTGTGCTCTCTAGCTCCATCTTTGATGTAATTCAGTGTTAATGTTTCCATGTGGGAGAGATTGTTGTGGAGAGTGGAGACCAGATTAATGAGTATTTGAAGCAGGAATTTCTCAACATTTGCTATTTACTAAAGGAGGGCTACTATTTATCTACAGCCTGGACTGAGAAGTGTTTCACTGTCAGGGCGTCCTAAGGTTTTGCCCGGCCTGGTCACCAGTGGAAGTTGCTGTTGGGAGGATCTGAGTAGACCTGGGTTGGCCATGTTCTTTTTAATTTCCTGTTGATGTCACAGATCTTATTTCCTGCCTACGTGGGAAAGATAATCTTGTCGCCAGTTCACCGACTTTTGTGGAGGAGAATGAGCCACGAGGGCTTCATCCAAGACCACCTTCACCATTGGAGGACTGGCCTCACTGGATTTTCACATCTGTTCTGTGTAATTTCATCATTTATTTCTGGCACGGTTTGGTTGGGAGCATGTGTAAAGGACAGAGTGAAAAAGAGAAAAAAAGTCAGCATAGGCAGTGGTATTTAATATATGTTAATCATTTACATACAAGCAAAAATATTATCAATTTTACAACTGTCACCAAAAGCACAACTGAGTAAAACCTAGTTTTATACAATACGTCTGACTTTGCAAAATGTAGTGCAGTGATATTTCAGTGCAGTGGAAGTAACCAGGCCTAGTGGAGGAGGGTCAAAGAAGTAGAGGGGAATAATGAAGATTGAGGACAGTGAGGGAGCGAGGGGTCCTAAGGGAAGAAAATATGTCTTCAAAGGAGGGGAATATTTTGGTCTGGGACCAATCTGAAGCATCTGTAACTCCTTTCCTGTGTAACATCCTCCGATAGTGGTTGGGACTTTCTTTCCATGTGTCTCTGCAGTTGTAAACTATCATCTGTGTTAGAACAAGATGCTTAAAATGCTGCAAAACTATCAACATTAGCAGGGCCGCGAAATGAAGAGTCTGTGCTGCAAACTGCACACAGCAGCTCCCCCACCAACTGAAGATATGGGACTGCACTCCTGGCCGTGCAGTGATAACACATGCCTGACATCTTTCCTATCGCCAGAGGATGGACGAGCTTGACCCCCCGAGCACTTGACCTTGTTCAGACTGAAGCGAAAGCAACACATTCCCCACTGGATCCCTCTGTTCAGTGTTAAAGAACTTTCCGTTCACTGAATGTCGAAAGAGGGACCACCTCTGAGGTGTTGCTCACAGATTAGAGTCATATGGAGAAATGTGTGTTGCTGATGAGATTTTCCTTTAAATGAGTGTGAGTGAAACAACGTGTGGGTGGAAGCCTTAGAACTGCCGTGACTTCATGTTTCTGGTATAGCTTGCACAACTTTGTTAGCAGAAACTTATGCAGGCAAACATCCAACATGATCTGTTATTAAGGTCCTTTTTTTCACTTCAGTGGGTTCATAAATATTTTCATGCTGAGGGTTATCATAACACGACCTCATGAAAAACTAAACAGAACATTCCTTCTCCTTCTGAACACCAGTTTTCTCTATGTATTTTCATTTTCTTCCCTCCTTTTCACAGCTTTTATGGACTTCGTCCTCTTTCTCCTTTTCTTTCTTTTGTGGCCGTCCCACCATTTTGTTCATCCCTCCTTCTTTCTCTCCTCCTGATCCGCCCAGCCCCTAATTAGAGGGGAGTAAAAATAAGAGCCGTTGCTAAGCTTGCGAGTTTGGCAGACCGGGAGTCGAGCAAACCAGGTCTACTGCCAGACGAGAAACCTTTCGGGCACATTTGCCAGTACATAGCCTTTAAGTGGGTCACGAAACTGAAACCCAGGCACGTCTTTTTAGTGCTTTAAACAGCCCTCTGGAGGCAGACAGCTCCAACCAGAAGGTCAAACATCCCCTCAATCAAGAGCCCCAAGTCCCAGACACCTCGGGGACTGCGGTGCTTAATTTATTAGTGAGCTTTCACACTGGCTTGATCACCTGTGGGTTGGAACAGGAGAACGTGGTTTTCTTGAGTCAGCCTGAACAGGAACTTGGTACTGCTAGCTATTTATTTTCTCATTTTCTTATTCAGCACTGTAACTGAATAGGCCCAGATGGCTGCTGCTGGCTGGATTGGCAGGCGTGTATTTCAGGCTGTTTATATTTGGGTGTGTCTCCGGGGATACTCTCATAACTTACAGGGCTGTTACATTAATAACCGACCAGTTTACAAATATCACTACGATGCCAATGATGTTACCTGAGGTCGTTATTTTTCATTCATTTATATAATTACATAATTGGATATTCTGAACAGAAATACTAAGACGGGTTGAAGACCTCTTTCGATTTCCTGTTCTTATCCATCAATAATGTTTTTATCTGTAAAACATGGTATCCTAGTATTAGTCCCCTGACAGTGAGAGAGAAAACACCATAATATGCAGCTACAACACCTTTCATCGTGACTTCATAATTGTAGTTTTCAAGTAAAATAACCTGAGCTGAACCCATTTCTCTGTTGAATGTCTTCTTCAGCCTTTGCAAACTATGGGTGTGCAGTTTCTGCTCAAAGAGGTATTTGTCACACTTTTTCTCCACTTGTTTTAATGAGCTGTGTGGTGTTGCCTTGCATTACTCTCAGTTTATGAGGGGAAATATGGTAGAACCCAAACTGTCAGTTAACCTTGGATGCAGCCAGTAATTAGACTTGCCATTGGAAAGCACACACAATGGTTAGTGACTCAGATTTAGGAGGCAAAATGTCGGTTTGGATTTGATCCCCAGAAGAACTGGTCCTATCCTTTCCTTGATTCTACAAACAATAATAACATTGTTGTGTTGCTCTGGTGTGGGTTTTCAGTCTTGTATCGACTTGATTGCTCACATTGTCTGCACTTAGTGCTGTTAAATTACCTGTGTTGCTCAGAAAGCTCCTTGCACAAAGGAATACCTGAAATCTTTTTGCTTTCTTTGTTGAAAGTAACCCGGTATATTTGCTCAGTTACGGTACTTAAAGCACAATTATGTTCTCTATTTATCACTTTAAATCTTTTTTGTTCAATCTGAACAAAACGCAAAAGTAAAAACAAGAAGTCGCAGAGACATTAGACAGTCCTGGAGGCCTTTCCGTACACATGTGCTGGTTTGGACTTGAGTTGTTTTGATTCGGCACATCAGCGCAGCATAGCAGGGATTTTCATCTCTATTAAAACAGGGCAACCCGCATGAAGGCGTGTCTTTGACTGATGGTTTGGTATATTTGCAGTGACTGTTTTTTTTTTATCACACAGCACAGCAGGTAAGAGAAGTTGTTTACCTGGTGTTGGTGAGCTGTTTTCAGAGGTGCAGTAAGAACAAGTTGTGTGCATGTCTTCGTCTAACACCTCACTGCAGCGGTTTCTACAGCTGACATTACAGTGTGCGTACTGTTCCATACAGCATGCATAATGGATACTCCTTTGCTATAATGTTGTGACCTCATTAACCCTCGAGCTTATACATGCATCACAGTCTGCAGCTTGAAATTTTATGTATTAATTATACACACAAGTTGCAAAATTTATGTAGTGCTTAAGCTTGAATGTGCTGTCATTTGTTATTGCAGCTTCTGTAATCTGCTGCTACTGAGAACTGTGGGTCAGAATATTGAAAAAAGCATAGTAGTTAGTACAAAAAAAAAAAAAAAACCCTGCCAGATGCAGAAGAACATTATGGTTTTTTATAGATGTAAGTATGGTAAAGGTCAAAAGGTATAAGAATGTTTTCTTTCTTGACTTTTTGTGTGTTTATCTTTTCATTTATTGGACTAAAAAACCTGAAAGAGATTGTGAAACATAGCAAACTGGCCACCTACATACATCATGAATCTCTAAGGGGCACACTATCACCCCTGCAGGCACAATCTGGTGTTACATGATAGCCCAGGCTGCAGCTAGCCGGTTAGCATGCTAACTTATGTAGATATCTCTGCAATACAATTCATAAAAGTCTTTGACGTAACGCCAAAACAGTAACATCTTCACATTCTGTTGATAATGTTTGTTCATTTTCTCAGGTTTTAAACTAAAATTCTAACCTTCCACATGTCTTCTTTAAAACAGTGAGGACTGTTGATATTGCTTTTCATTTTAAGCTTCCAGTTGGGATTTTTTTTTTATTTGCTCCTGAGCTTCTGATAAACCTCCACTCCTCTCCATCAGCTTCAGCATTTGTTCCTGAACTATTTATGGTCCTCATGAAATGTTAGGGTTATGAGGCTCATTGGACTCCGCCGAAAGTCTGGAAATACAGTCCGTGCATCATTCAAACCTTTCTCAATTATTCAGGAAATGTTTGGCAGAACGACTGGTGGGTTACTGTTTTTCTCAAATGGAGTATGCCCTGATCTGTGCAAGCCTGCTCCGAGAAGAGGAGGAGGAGGAGGAGGAAGAAGAGGGGGGATGTTAAGGTAGAGGAGTACAGTGCTTTCCTATTCATACTTGCTGGCAAACAGGTGGCCAGGAAATGACAGAGGGAAAGTGCTGCTATCACACCTAACACACGCCTATTTTATTTCAGCCAACCACCACATCCTCATGTTCTCCATCTCTCTACACACACACCCACGGTCTATCATCTTAGATTTAACCCACACACCCTCTGTCTATCCTGTCCAAAGCAAATTAGTGTGTCATCCTTCACCTCAGCTCACCCCTGCAGGCTGTTACATACAACTCCTCTATTGTAGTAGGAGTACATCTTGGCTCACTGGTGCAGCTTTAATTAAATAATTCCTTTCTACTTATACATCTCTGATTGGCTTGATTGCACAATAGTACCATGGAGGATGCTGTCCTTATTCATTCATCTTCATGGTTTGCATTTCTTTTCTTTGTTTTGCATTTTAGCTGCGATCAGATCAAAAGAAAATGGATTCAAAGAGTAAGTTTCGGTCAAAGCTGAATGTGTATTTTACCATGACAGCCCTGTAACTCATTTTCTTGACAGGAAAAGGAAACAAAGGGGCACTCACATGGCAACGCACCCTGCTGACATCTGTTTAAGCATCATGTTCTATAAATCTTTCAGTCTTCAACTGCCATGACATAATCTAGATGTTCGCTTGTCATTAAAGTCAGCTTTGCCTGTTGGCTTTGATGTCCTTCATATCATTTTTGCCGTAATATCCTCTATGACTTGTTTGATCGGAGAGATGTTACATTTTTCCAGATTTTCTTGATAGCAACACTGTGACAATCGCTCATGAGTGATCTCAAGGGAGACTTGAGTCAAAAGAAATTTCATTCCTCATCGGACCCTCCTCTCCTTCTGGAAGGCATTGGGACAGAAACCAAGAAAGACAACATCAAAGCTGATAAGATGCTTGGCCGGGCACCCTGTACACAACATAAAAGCGTAGCTCTCAGATATCCTTACAAACTTCACATTATCAGTTTTTGAAATACCCAACAGGCCCTGGCTGTCTCAATTCATTGTGTGTTAGCATGCCCTGCAGAGAGACGGGAAGCAGACACGAAGGATTCATCAGGATGTTGTTGAAAGGCAGATTTCGCACCCTGTGTCCAGTTAGGCAGTCGTCCCAGCCTGGGCCTGCTCTATGCCCACTTTCTCCACACATCTGTAAAAGCTTAAGACTCACTGGGCTGGATCACACAGACAGAGCTGGGCTTTGTC
>JAPXVT010000030.1:314016-324385 GCA_029823135.1 Acanthurus reversus | reverse complement strand
GTCAAAAGTTACAGCGCACAAGGCTGCTCTCAAAGTCATTAGAGTAATCCCTGCCCTGGGGAGCTCACGCTCATTTCCTCTGCCCAGAACCCACTGAATAAGATGTACATGCACATCCGACATGGTACAGAACACACTGAACTCAAGACTACTCCCTGCTAGTTGTTTTTTTTTTTCTATCACCCATTTCCTGTATTTCATCACTGTCTAAGAGAGTTACACCATCACAGCATACTGAGGATTTAAACTAAATCTAATTACTTTAAAGCAAAAAGTATGAAAAACTACAACGTAAAGTGTTAAAATGACTCATAAAAGTTAGGTTTCAATACAAAGTTTGCTTAAGTGCAGTGTGCAGCACGAATGTTTTGTAAAATGTGTAGAAAGGGCAATATGAAGCACTTTACTGTAGTCTGGCAGATTTGGTTTTATGCCATCAAGCATGTTCTTGTTTGTATGACATGCCGCTCAACACAACAAGCCACTGAGACACCGTCAAGTGGAAAGAACGATGCTAAAAGTAAGGCAGCCTTTTAACTGGTATGAATAATCACAGTAGTATAATAGGCATTTTCCCAGTAGTGTTCTGATGATCACAGACAGCAGTTGATTTTATTCTCACACCCACATTATTCACAGATTGTGACTGTTATAACACAGCTCAACAAAAGAGACCTGTGGTTGTTGTTCCTCCTATAAAATATCCAATGAGTCACTGGGTTGGCTTAACTTTTGAGTTTACGCTTTAATTAGGTTAAATAAAGACATGAAACATTTGCCCAAAAAAAGGAAAAAGAAATTCCAGTTGTGTTTTTTGAAGCAAAAGATTTGCTCATCCTCTTTCTTGTAGTTCAATATTCAAAATAGTTAAAAACTTGCTTGCTTGTTCTTCAGATAATAAAAAAAGAAGTTGGAAAGAGAAAAAATATTTTCACAGTCAAAGTGGTAAAAAAGTTTTTAAAAATTTGAGGTACATTGTGTTATGGAGTATTGCCTCTTTTTGCCAGTAGTGTGGGGAGAGTGCCCGTGACAAATTTTCAATTATGTGGGACAATTGAGTTAATCTAATAGCTTGAATCTTGAATCCAACAACTAGCTTGTGTGGTGCAATTTGTTTTAACTTAGTGATGTGTAGCCTACATTTCCACTTGGAAAAAGCCGGTGTCATAACTGAGAGGCCTAGTCAAAGTTTAAACTTAGAAAGAGCTGGAAGTGAACATGAGATCATGAAAAATATGTGACTTTGTCTCACTTTCTTTTTCTCTTTCTCTTTTTCTATCCCTTTTTCTCTGACTCCTCTCTCACACACACAGAGTAACCTCTGATTTCCTGGCATTTCTCGACATTACACATTCACGATGACTGCGGCAGATATTTTAGGCTCATGCACTAATGTAATTTGCAGGAGAGAAGAGGAATAAATATTTTTTCAGGATCTTGCATTGTGTGACACAGATTAAATCCTTAGCTTGCGTGGCAGCGAACCAGATCAGTGTTTGGCATTTTGTTCTTGTCTCCCGGTAAATTTTGATTACATTCTGCAGAGCGTTGATCCAAACAAAGAGTGAGCCTCTTGTCGGGAGAATAATTCCTGCCTTGTTCCTATCCCATCTGCAGAGAGGCCTGGCTACTAAGCAGAAAGGCATTTAGATGGAAATGGGCTGAACCAAACAGAATCAGACGAGACTGTCACATTCACTCGATCCATAAGCTTGTTTGGTGCTAATCTGATTAATAAAAGGCTGCTATGACAAGCATAATATGAATTATTTTAGTGCTTCAATCTGATTGGCTGGAAAGACGCAGCATAGTAAGATTAAGTCTAGCTGCAGCAGAGCAACAGGTTTCAGAATGTGATTAGGGGGGCTTTTTGAAATACTTGAGCTCCCACCCACTTCCCGTTATTCTTTAACACTTAACACAGCAATAAAGCAAATAAGGGGTAAAAGTGTTGCATGACATTCCATTGAATTAAGTAATGTCCTGTACAGATTACAACCTGGGCTGCATGTGAAAGGCCTTTAAATCTTGTTGTGTGGTGATATTCACACCCAAACCACTGACCTTTGATGCAGACTAGAGATATTACTGCGGCTTCGCTGAGCAGATACTCATTTAGCTTTTAAAATGGGGCATACATGGTCTGTTTGGTTGCCCATATACAGAAAAGAGGAGTCAAAAGGCCTGCTTGTTCTTCAGCTAATAACTTTTGGCTGAATCAAACTGACCAAACTTCTTCCTGCGACATCCGGTGTTTGTTTGTTTTGGCTGCCGGAGCCATGTGAACACTGATGAGTGTGATTTTAAACTGAGTTACGGCAGAAATTTATTACATTAAAACATTACAAATCAAATGCAGACGAGCTGGCAGCGAAGGAAACAGAGATTGTGTCCAGGGCGAGCCTTAGAGATTCCTTTGCAATTATTTCTGATTCCCTCATGTCTGAGCGGCATTGCCAAGACCATATTAGGAGAGAAGCAAAGTTGCCATATAGCTGATTAGCTTTTTTGTTATGTGTAAATACCACCGTTGGCTCTGTGTGTGTTTCAACATTACCCAGACAGACAGACAGACAGACTGAGCCAGCTGATTGTGGTTTGGGCTCAGTCTCAATCTGTGTATTAACACACCGGGGCTCCCACCATATGCTTATGGTGCTGTGGGTCTAAGTCTGGCACACACCTACAGTTCATAAATGAACACACACACACGCACACATGTATGAACAAAAACACAAACAACAATCCCTTAGCTGCTCAGATGCCCTGCCCAGTCTGTGAAAGCAATTTAGACCACAAAGCTATGTCATAGTGGGACTTGTGCCATGGAGTAAATTTAGCCTATATATTGGATTTGGAAACTTTGTCTGAATTTTCACGTATTAGCAGGCGCCAGGCTGGCATCGAACGTGCTTGTACTTAAAATGTGAAATCACTGTAGTCTCTGTGGCAGCGCTGTGAAACGATACTGTAAAAGAATTAGACTTATTGGACTGTTTCTCTCAAATGTGGCCTTACAGTAGTATACACATCCAACCACATGCAGACACTCCCTGGTTCTTCCAGGCGTTATTCGACTCTGCTTCAGACCACAGCACCCTCTGAGGTCGTTTATGAGATATACAGATGTCTGCTTGAGTGAAAATAAACAGAGGCAGAGTGTGCCTTAACTTAATTAGTCTAACGTACATAGCGTATCCCTGAGGATCGGTAATCAACTCAATCAGATTGGAGTTGTGCTTTTATGCACACAGTGAGACGTGAGCTTAACTGAGTTGCACCTCATCACCATTGAGGAACATCTACCCATCAAAACAGCATGGCGCATATTCTCCCTCTGCCTTTATTTATGCTGAAGCTGTGCCTTTGAACAGCCCTGTGGCTGTATCCCATTACACCCAGAGGGATGAGCTGAGGGCTGGTATGGTGAGCAAGAAAGCAGTGAGAGGCCTGTGTGTGTGATTCTAATCAATTCAGGCCCAGGCCATAGCAAAAGCTCTCTAATAACTTCTGTAGATGGACCCGACTTGAGAGGGAATGCAAACCAGATCGCTTAGGAAATTCCACGACGCTCTCTTTGCAGCAAAAGCCCCTCTTCTGAAGGAATGTGAGCTAACATTTCCCCTCAGCTCCCTGGTCTCCCACACACACACAGCTGCCCTTCAGAGAGTCACGCCAGAGGAGCACAGCCAAGCTGGCCGCTGGAGAGGCAGACAGGGGAGAGAAAGAAAGAGAGATAGACACAGCGCCTAATGGCTGCTCTCCCAGCTGCATGGGGTCTTAGACATATAAACATGTCAGGAGAGCTTGGGTGAGAAGGAGAGAGCCAGCAGAAATGGTGATAAAGAGAAAGAGATTGAAGGGAAAAATAAGAATAAGCACCGTGGCCTAAAGTGGGACTATAAAAAGACGAAATACTGAGATAAGGAGAAGTAAAATCGATCTGGGCCGACAGATGTGTGAGGAAAGAGGAGAAAATGATAGAAGAATTCAGAGGGGGAGGAGGAGGAAAGGGGTGTTGAAGGAAGAGATGAGGCAGGGCTGAGACATTACTTAAACTAGCCTCGAGGTGATGAATTGTCGGAGCACTTTGGCAGGTCCATCCATCAGGTGTGTAAAGGTGGTGAAAAGAAAAGTTGAGATAAAAGTGACACCAAAATCACCACGGACGACACTGTCGGAATTACAAAGGATGCTGAAAAATATTTCAGCAGAGTTTTTGCCTCTTAGTGAACTTTACTTGACCTGCTGTTTGAAAGAGTGGTGAACCACAAGCAGGATGACTGCACCATCAAGCAAAGTTCGTTTATCCTATGGCTGAAGGGTGATTAAGATGTTGGTCCTAAAACCTGGCAGCCATTCAAGACATGTTCTTTTCCACCATATGACTCAGCCATGCAGTCTCCAGTGTAGATGCAACAACCCCGTGCCCACAGCCGGCCCTTGTCTTACTGAGGACCTTCAGGATTCAGTAGGATTTAAAGATAAATAAAATATATGCAAATATTTCCCCGCAGAAGTCTGCAAATCTATAAATCTAGATCTAATAATTTTACAGCCATACAGTGAACCAGATGTTACTGACATTTTTATAGCACTTGGGGGATCTTATGATAAATCCTTGTTTGGAGATGTGATGTGATTTTTGAGAGGATCATAATCTCAGGATGAACATCCAAAGGTTGTTCTGTTCAACAAATATGAACTGTTTGTGAGTTACAGCCCGGAGCAATGTGCATATGTGCTGAAAAGCTCTCTTTATATGTGATATTTAGAGTCTAGAGAGGAAATAATTTTATGTGTTTAGATTTATTATTGAAAAACAGCCAACGACTGCATCAACAAATTCTGCGGATTTAGCAGGAACTTAGTCTACATTTTTCTGGCATAGCTTTCACTCTTTATTTGGATTTCTCTGCCCGGTGTGCATGGCGGGAAAATGGGTCAAGAAAAGGAAAAGTGGGGGAGGAGAGAGCCGAGTGGGGCCCACGGGTCCCTCAACATCCCTGTGTTGAATATGAAAATATATTATAACATAATGTGTTCAGTATGCAAGCTTGAAGGAAACCATATGAAAAGATCCCAGACAAAGAGCCTTCTGTGTTCCAATTGACCCCCCTCCCACCCCCCATCCTTCGTCTGCTTCAATTCAGAGGGAGGAGAGAGAGAGAGAGAGAAAGGCAGAGGTAAAAAGGGGGAGGTGTGTGTGTGTGTATGTAGAGTCGTAGGAACTGAAAAGGGGCAGTACACACACTCGCCGCCTCACACAGCCAGACCCACCGGAGTACAGGTGAGCAGCATGACTACACCAACGCACATCAAACAGGAAGGAGCACTGAGTCCTGGGATTTTATCTGTTGCTGTGAAACTGTAATCGCTGCAGGCTTTGTCACCTGCAGCCCATTATATTTATCTTTACGGGTAAGACACAATCTTTGTTTGGAGAGAGAGCAGGAGGAATGCAGTGGACCGGAGCAGGAGAGGAGGGAAACTTTGAGAGTCTTTGTTTGAGTAGATGACAAACATCTGTGGCCGCTGTTTTTCCCTCGGTGCGGGCTGCAGGCTTGCAGAGGGGGTTGGCTGGCTTCATCAGCACTGTGGTCTCTGATATCCAAGCCTATTGTCCTGACGGCATGGAGCCTGCTGTGTAGCCAGGTTATAGACTTGATCTGCACTGTGTAACATTAGAAGGTGTATCCAATTAAAGACCTGGCTGGAGCCGTGTTGACTTACATTTATAAGTAATTGCTTCCTGTTAACACAACAGGTGAGGGCCATTTATTGCTTTGCAGGGGGTCAACCGTAGGGTTTCTTTTTAGCCATATGTTACCATATACTGTGAATATTCACTAGTGACACCCCTTTAGTTTGCTGTGCTTGTTTAGAAAATAGCAACGCTAAAATGTCATGCCATTCTACACACATTTTCTGCCATATAGGTATTCCTTGCAAAAGTTTTTGCAACATTTTTAAAAGTGCTCAAACTTTCTCTCTTTCATGTCTAACAGTTTTCAGATTATGACTTTGATTGTTTTAGACGGTTCCTCCCTCTTGGCAGCGGATCACACACACCTACTTTGAGTATTTATCTTTGCCTCTTGATGTTCTCCACCTGTGACTGTGAGGCAGCAGGATGAGCTGCACATGTAGCTGCCTCCTCATTACAAGGTTTTCCTCTGTGAATGATTTATGCTTGCACATGCAATGTGAGCGGAGGGATCGAGGAAGAAGAGAGGAAGACGTCTGTGTTTTTTTTTTTTTATTTGAGTCTGCGCCTCGCAGTGTTTCAGGTGTCAGTCATCAGCCGGCACAAGCCGAGGCATGTCGGCTATCACAGCCTCCTGAGGAATTATGTCGCAGGAATGCCAATTTTGGAGCACTACCTAAAATTATTTCATAGCGCTGCGAGGGCCCTTGAATGGTTCTTTGTCTGCGCGAGAGAGCAAAAGCCTCTGCTAAAGCCTTTAGCATTACAGAATGATTTTTGCTTGACAAACTGTAAAAGATTCATGCAAAAGGCAAGAGATAGCAGACGCATAGCAGCTCTGCCCCTGAGGTATTCAATCATAAGGGCTTGCCAGTCAATGCTGTGTCCAGATGCCTCATTATAAGCCTGGTAACTGATACACCTTCAGGTCTTACAATAGGTGCAATGCACGCTCACCTGACATCTAAACTTCTCCCATACCTCAACACATGTGCGCCCAGAGCTACTGATGATGCACGTATGCCATACCTTTGGTGAAAATGCATACAGTATGTGAGTTATTAGGTGGCTGACATGCTTTCTACAAGTTGGCTATTGATGCAAATGTCTAATAAAAGTACAAGACAACAGCCATGAGGGACAAATGAATGATTATAGTTTGTGCAGCTGCCAGAGACATTTCCTTTGTGCGTCATCACTATGTGAGACACGCTGCAGAAAGCTGTGGGATAGATCTGCTGTCCGCATATGAATCCATCATATGTCGACGATGTACAGGAACTCTGTGATTATGCACTGAAACGGCCTGCGGGCCAGACTGTAAGTGATATCCTTGGCTCTAATCATGGAGGTCAATGGGTGGCACGGGAAAGCTGTGCGGGGGTGGGAGCTGAGTGGGACAGGTGGGCACTGTAAAACACCTTTTGAACTTCACAGTAATTGGAGGGTAGACGAGGGAAGGAGGAGAGATGATATCAGATCTCAGGTATGACAAGTAGATAGGATCAGTTGGAGTGTGCTTGATATAAAAAGATACTTTGGAAGAAATACTCTCAAGCCGGACATTAACAAGCTTGGACCAACTAAAAGAGTGAAACAGATTGCAGCAAAAGAGGATTTTAGGAGTCCATATGTAAGTTAAGTCAGGGTCTCTGCTCATGTAATTGTTGAATATCCTCCTATCTGTTCTTTGTCCAGCAGTTAATAAATACTTGCAGACTGGATCAAAGACAGTAATCAAACCATATGTCAATCATTATGGGTTCAGTGAGGTTAGGGCACGCCCTCAACATGTGTTCAGTGAACCTGAAATCTTGGAACAACAACAACAAAAAGTGTGAATAAAGAAAATGTAGCAAGTTGAGGTGCTAATCTAAAAAGACAGTGTCAGTCTCCAGATGAGTTGCAGATTGATCCAAACACATCTGGGGGAATCAAAGAGCTGTTGTCAGAGGGTCTAAACAATACCGGCCTTCATCTCTTCTCACTTGACACGATCACGCCAGTAAGCTAAATTGTGGAGGATTTTTGTTGCTTTTCTGCAGGGAGGTGGGGCAGTGTTTTGCATGGGTTGATTGTGTTCAGGCTCCAACGAGCACTTCTCCCACAGACTGTCATGACTCAGCTGTCATGTCGGCGAGTGTCTCCACAAAACACAGTCTTCAAGGGATGCAAACAAGTTTACGGTGCTTGCACACCTTCGGGAAAGATGAATGTGAGCCTGGTTGCTATGCCTCTAAGGAATCACTGAAAAGGCATTTCAAAAATAATGACTATGTATGCAGTCCTGTGCACAGGCCTCGTACTCCAGTGCGTTACAGTGATGACTCTCGAGCAAGAACAGACGCAACTGTGATCGGAGAGGCAAGTCTGATCAAGGACAAGGACGTGAAAACACTGGGTTATTATTTCAAGCTTTTCCAGTGGGTCTTATTAGCTTTGAAGGGGAAACATGACACCCCTGATCTAATGAAATGCTTTATCAGATACGAGGGAGGGATGCGATACATGCCACTGACTGACATTCATATCTTTGTTTGTCTCTTTAGTTCACGTTGAAAGGAAATCTTCAAATCACATTCACTTTCTCAGTGCTCTGCACCACATCAGAGACGCCAAGGCTGAGATAAAGCAAATTTTTTGGCAAGATTTATACATTTCCGACCTTAAGGCCTCAATGAATTGTGACCTTCCTTCCCTCTTTGAAGACAACACTGAGTTTATCACGTTCAGACTTTTATGAAGGCGTCTCCCCATTTCCTTTTCCACCCTTTCAGTCTGACTACATTTTGGAGAGAAAAGGCTTATCATCATCTTTGAAGACAGAGAATTGGACTCCGACTGTCTCAAAAATGGACATAGGTTAGGATTTAAGCATTTAGAGGAAAATTAATGTTCATTAAAAGTATTAGAAGAGGCAAGCAGAGTGTATTAAAATGTTCCTCAGGCTACTTTCTCAAAAACCCATTACAATTTGTAAAAACTGCAGACTCCCTGACGGCACAGAGGTCAGGTCTTTTGGACTGTTTTCTTAAAACCATAATGTGTAATACTTTTAAATCCTGTGCAAAAGCATTGGGTTGAAACTCATGCCATTACACGAAGGGCTATGATGGAAATTCGAGTAGGAGTCTTGCTCCAGCTGTTTGCCAAAACTGTGGTGCGCCAAAGATGTGGGTAGATACAACATCCAGCTTGTGTCTTTGAAAAATGTCACATTTAAATAACATGATTGAAGAAAACGTTGGTAGAATACGTTTTGCATGACTGATTTTTAACCTGCATGTTTTTCTGTCTTGCAGTTGGTTCAGGACAGAAATGGACACGGCAAAGGATTAGATAAAGTACAGCGACCTTTCATCACCTGAGCGGCGCTTATCTTCAGCTTAAGCTCGGTCCAAACCAAAACAGTCACACACTGGCTGTACAATCAGACATCAAATCTTTTCTACAAGGAGCAAAACAAACAAACTGAAAATCTGAGAGGCAGAGCTGGGAGCCACAAATTACTGTGTCATGGCAAATTCTTGATGCTTTTAAGTATTAATCAAAACTACATAAAGGGGGAATAAAGATTTCCCTTCTTTATTGTGGTTTTGTGAATAAACCACAGACAGAAATTGATTATCTTGCCTATCTGACTTAATGTAGCAGAAATAACACAGGACCTATAATAAAGCAACTTTAATTGAATACATTTGAGTTCTGAACACAAACCAGTCTCTGGAATGACCTTTCCAGAGTGAAATGTTATTCCTCACATGCACCTAACAGCAGGAAACTGACTCAAACACAGTTCCCCTTCACGTCACTGTAGAGTTATGATCTCGCAGATAAAGTGCAGATCCTTTTCTCCCAAAGAAAAATAATCTGCGGGCTGGAGATTGGGATGCAGACGAAAAGCATGTTTTGGTGACCAAAATAGCAGAGGAGGAAGAGGAACGTCTGGGAAAGAAAAAAGAGGAGTATTAGAGAGAGATGCAAATAGAGAACACCAGACTGTTTCTCAGCCCTCGTCTCCAGATTTTTAAGAGAGCACAACAAACTTGTGCAATTTTCGTGGCAGTCGTCCATGGGAACGCATCCAAGGCACATCGGAGCTGACCCTCCTGGGAGGTCCTGTTAGATAGAGAATAACACTTCTGAACACCACTGAAGACCAAAGACAGAGCAGCACGTCTTCCGTCAAGTTTCAGCTCACTACGGGACAAAACATTTGGAAGGATTATTACTGAAAAGGGAGCCAATGACCGGAAGCAGTAACCTGGAAAGCTGAGCTACTCCTTTCCTTGTTTCTTTTTGTGTGTCTTCTTGTATATCTAAATGTATTCACTCTGTGCCAGTAAGGACTAAGTCTCCTATCTCCCAACTGGACCGACGGCTTTCGTCTTATCAGGAGGGAAGATTGAGCTGACAGGAACGAAACACTCACGTATCCCCCTGCTGAGGGCTTTTGTTTCTGCTGCAGCAGAAGCATTTTACAGTGAGCAGAGATGGAGATGGAGAAGGGACATTTGCCTATTAAGAGAGGAGTGAGTTGGAGTCCAGGAGGATTGAGGAAACCTCTCCAGGCAACGCAAAACATGCACACCCCTGGGACGGACTGCAATGCATCATGGGAGAAGACAGGATTCAACAAAGAACAGATGAGCCGGAAAACAA
>JAPXVT010000030.1:288902-302670 GCA_029823135.1 Acanthurus reversus | reverse complement strand
GATGAAAGGAAGAAACAAGGACATAGATCTGTGCCTGAGCCAGCATCCGAGGAAGAATTGCTGGCGCTAGGTGCAGAGGCCTCCAACTTCCTCACCAAGGAGGAGGACAGAGCTGAGGAGGCCAGAGCTCCAGAGTGGGCTTCCTGCCTCAAGAGCTCCAGGACCCGACCGAGGGCCGAGCACAGGCCAGAGCAGACCCTCACCAATGTGTCAGGAAAGGGGGCTGAGCTGTTTGCCAAGCGTCAGTCAAGGATGGAGAAATATGTTGTTGAGAAACAAAATGCAGGACAAATAAGGTCTCCCTCTCCCACCATGTCTCTGCCTCCTTCCTGGGTGTACCCATCAAACATGCCCGGCAGGGTCAAGGCCATTGCTAAAAGCTCTGACATGAGCGCTCAGCTTTCACAAAACCTAAAGACCCAACAAGGCATCAAGCAAAAACCAAGGCAAAAAGCTCCAGCACCAGAGCCAATTCCAGAGCCTCCTCCTTTGGAAAATGGCTGCTCAAAGATAGAGATGGACCTGTCAAAGCACCGGCCTTACCAGCTTAATGCTTCACTCTTCATCCTCAGCCCAGTCAAGGACCCCATTGGCACTCTACCCAGAGGGGCGCCACAGTCCAGAAACCTGATGTCTAACCAGTCTTTGTCTAGACAGACTTCCTTACCTAATAACCCTTCTCTTCACTTCAGTACCCAGTGCATGTCTCCACAGCTGCCTCTCAGCCCCACAAGAGGAGGAGAATATACTTCAAATCAGGCCTCTGGGCAGCCAAGGATCAGTTCTCCCATGTCTGCCTTTTCTCCAGAGCGAGTGTCTTCTCCTCGGTCAGGAGTCCAAGCACCGAGGCCAACGTTTTCTGCCAAGAAGGCAGGGATTGCACCACAGGTGTGGAGACCCTCTCTGTATCATTTTTAAAACATTTGTTTATATCAGGGGGGTTCTGTTGTAGAGATTACACACATGGTTGGAAAACTAGAACTAATTTAAATAGGAATAATAATTACACATTATTGCACTTTGTTCATTTATTGCTTACTTTTCGTTTGCATTTTAAGCATATAACAGAGTGGATTTTTTTAACATGTGGGTTGTTTTAATTATCACGTGTATCAGATAACTATTGATGTACCTGAAATGCAACAATAATTGCATTTTTATAGCCAGACCTGGTCTGTATCTTGCAAAATCATTTAAGTGAATGCATCTTTTTATTCAGTTAATATATATGTCTAATTTTCCATAGTTACAAACACCCAAACAGCAGTTACTCCTGTCAATTAAACAAAATAAGTGCCTTGATGTAATCAAATAAGTTCCATACCAAAGCCACAAAGCACGTCAGTACTGAAAAACTTAAATATGATGAGAAACAACCTCACACTTTTTCCACTTTGCCTCCCATTTCTGTGGGCACCAGGGTGATGCTGCTTCAGACAGCACTTTAACAGATGGTCTGGCATCTGCTTTATGATCTATGATTTGCAATTTAATGCTGCTCACTGACGAGAGCGAGAGAACTCCTTTTATGTCTTTACGTCTTCAGGGTAATTTACTCTGCTTTCCTGCATTTTCTACCTAAATATATGGTGTGTGCTTGGATTCTTTGATGTTTCAAATCTGCAGCCTGCATACTAATTTGCATCCTGAACCTACATGCATATTGTTTTCGTGACCTAAAGCAGTTATTCCTGAGCTATTTTTTCACAGGACATCATCAGTCACTGCTGTTTTAGACTGCAGGGTTTATGTACGTTTCATTTCATAAACCTTGGTTCACTGCTTTCCTCTGCTGTTTTCCTGTCTGTTCTCATTGTTTATGTTTAAGTGAATCTTTTCTTCTCTGATTAAAGCTTTATGCTAACACTCTGCTGTGACCTCTTTCTTCTTTTTCCTCATTTCCTGACTTCACTGGTGTCTTCCAACCATTAATTTCACTGCTAGATGTTTGTTATTCCACTTTCTTGCCTTTCTGGCAACAGTGTGCTTCTGTTAGGTACACAGATAATTTGCCACAGGAGACATTTCTATTTTGAAACCCAGTGTGTGACATTTAAAGTCCAGAAGTAATTATTACAATGATCCTTTGCAAGATATTTTACACTTAAGAATTTGAGTTATGTGTGTTTATGTTAAGACCTGACCCTCGGTCTTGCTGGTCTTCAGAGGCTCAGACATTCAGACAAATGGAATGACTGTTGACCTGGGCCTTGCTTCTTTCACAGATGCCCTGAACTTTAGAAATATGACCAGTGACATAAATCTCAAAGACTCTTAGACAGTTCCGTCATACGCTTAAGGCAGTCTTCATATTATAATCACGAGTGGACATAGTTTGCTCTTAATTAGTTTGTACATACGATGGCATGCTGCCCTTGCTTCAGTTGAGAAACTTCATATCCCTGTAAAGGTTAATCACCTCAGCTAGGCTGGATGACAGAAACCTGAGAGAGACACTAAAGACCAGGACTATGTGTGCTAGTGGCCAGGCTCACTGCAGAAACCAGCACAGAAGAAGGGAATGCACAGAGATGACCTGAAGCAACTTGGGCTTAAACACACAAATACTATTTCAACATAACAGATTAACTTAGGATGATTAAAATTTGTCTTATTAAATGGATATGGTCTGTCAAATTTCAGAGTAGAATATTGGATAAATATAGCCATTTTTATTTAGATAATAAGGACATGTATTTATTCCAAAGTTGGACAAGTATTTTTCTGCCATGCCTTATTGAGCAGTATATGCTTATTTGTACATGCAGGCTATGTTTCCAAGAGTCTTAAAAACATTATTTGTCATGATTCAACAGACGCCAAAGGACTCCTCCCCAGATGTAACCCCAAGTGAGACTCCTACGCCGACCAGGACATCCAACCTCATCAGACGTTTCAGCAGCCCAGAGGGCCCCGCCACTGGAGCCTGGACTCCCAGTCTCCAAACGAATCGCCCCTCCACCTCCATCTCTAGCCGCTCAGTCACGTCCCCCGTATCCTCTCCCATTGCCACAAGATGCCAATCCCCTATGGCTGGTCAGAATATCCAGTTTTCCGCCGTTACCACCACAGCGACAGCCAGACCTTCCCAAACATCTACGGCCACCTCTCCATGCCCTTCACCATGGGGCTCAAGATGTCACTCCCCAATGGTGAGCCAGAACACCCAGTCTGCTGGCATCTCCTCCATTTCTGGTTTGAAACCTACCCAGACTTTTAAAACTACTTCACCTCTTTCACCTCCTTGGGGTTCAAGATGCCAGTCCCCAGTTGTAAGCCAGCATACCCAGTCTTCCACTGTCACCTCCATGTACACACCCAAACCCTCCCTAACCTCCACAGCCACATCCCCACAGTCCCCTCCTTGGGGATCCAGATGCCAGTCCCCAATGGTAAGCCAGAATACTCCCAGTGCGCTCTCCAGTTCCACACCCAGAACAAGCCAAACATCTGCAGTCACATCTCCGGTCTCTCCTCCTTGGGGTTCACGTTCCCATTCTCCTGCACCTTCTCAGACCAGTTTACCCTTCCACACCACTAAGCCTCTGTATACATCCTCTGCCACCTCCTCCGTCCCCCCACCCAAAGACAGCCGCTGCATGTCCCCTATTGTTACCCTAGACTCTAAAGCCAACCATCGCCTCCTGGCCAAGAACATCATCAATGCAGCTAAACGTAAAAACAGCCCTTCCCCTGGAGCCCTGAGTGGTCACAGCCTCCCCATCTCACCTTTGGGAAATTCCCACCATGGATATGACTGTCACAAACCATCCATCAGTCCTTTCCAGTCGCGGGCACTGGGGGCCCAGTCCCCTACCTTCACCAGCCCTCCTCCCACCCCAACACAGAGGATCTGCTCCCCCGTGAGGCTCTACAACACTCGCTCCCTCACCGACTCAGATGCCTCTGTCGAGTCTGAAGATTCAGGTCTTCGATCGCCCGGCCTGCACTCCTACAACACTTGTCCTCGCGGCTGGGGTGGCAGCCTGAGAGTGAAGAGAAGCACCGTTTCCACTGACCTGTGAGAGTGTTAGTGGACAGCAGTCAAAGCATTATTTCACTTTTCAAAGACTTTTGTGACATGGGATCAACCATAGCAAGACATTCTGATGGCATTTCATGAGACTAATATCAGATAAGTTACCTTTCTGTAACTTTGATACCGATCCTGTTGTATTAAGGTAGTATTAGTATTCTATATGACTCAGATTCATAGTATTGACTGACAAGAACAAACTTTTTACTTAACGCAGTTGCTCTGGCTTGTACGCTTCTTACATACCAAAAAAGACAAAAGACTCAAAATAACCAAAGATGTTTGAACTCACTTCAATGAATGTTATACTTTTTACACCTTCACAACAAACACACTACTTTCACAGCCATTTTTCTGCTTTTCATTGATGTTATTCATGAATCATCGTGATGTTTGCTGGTCTGACGCAAGTCAAAATGGGAAATTAAAGGCATAGAAGGGACATGTGGAATTAATTACATGTAAATAAATAGCTCATTGGATTATACAGTACTTCAGCTAAGAATTCTTATTGTACTATATTAGTAATGCATCAGTTTTAACTATACAATGAATATGGATTTAGATTATACTGGATAAAAATGAGTTTCCATTATTTTTCTATGACAAAAACACAGTGGTTGGTGGTGCTTGCCACTCACATTTCATACATGGTCAAGTATTCAATACAGTTTTTTTAATGCATTTTAATCAATGGGAAATAAATCATATGCATCATTATCGCAATGCAATAATCACAGTGTATATTATGTTGCTTTATGTACTGCATTTGCTAAACTGAATGGAAGCTTTACAGAGAGACTGACAAAGAATGAAAGAAAAAAGGGAGTGTTGAGTATGAAGAGTTATGTGGGAGTTCAATGGGGCATTGATGCTTCAATCAAATGCTGATTCCATGTTTCAGGAAAAATAAAAAGATTTCTAGGGTTTCAAACTGATTGACAGACGATGAACAAGGCAATGGACAATTACTAGCAAATAATGCGTAGATTTAATGGCATATATATCGTAATATTCGTATGATTGATGTACGGTTGATGTGTGCCTTTTGTCATTTTTGCTGACATTCTCAGTCTGTTGTCATTTTTGCTGACATTCTCAGTCTGTTAAATCAGTGACGTGTTTCATCAGGAACAGATTAACATATTTTGTGCCTGTACTTATTGCAGAAAGTACCCATTCGGATGAAGTTTATGAGTAAATGTGTATGTGACACAAGTAGAGAAGGTACAACGACACGTTAAACGGTTAAGGAAAAAAAAAGTTTGATGAATGTTGTGAAAGTGTTAGTGAGAAAGGATCAGAGGAGTGGATTGTATTTTAAATACATACATTACTCTAATGTAGACTCACATTAACTTCTAAAGTTTCTTTTTATACTTGATTTGCACTTCTGTTCATTCCATTTCTGTGTTTAAGTTGGAATTGTTTAAAACTTGATTTGCCCAAACAGGAAAAATCACAATAAAACCAGTAAATAAATATCTCTGCACAAGCCAATGCGTTGACATTAATGGTGGCAGTTGACCTTAAAACTGACTATTCCTTTCAAACCACAACAGGCTCTCTGTTTCAAATGTGGGGCCATTTGACACTATTCCAGTCTTCCTCAGTCACACACACAGCACACACAACAGATCATTCCTTCACTACCTGACATGCAGGCCAAAAGCGTCAGCACATTTCTAAATATTAACTTCTGTGTCTTTTGAGTGACAGGGACACCTGCTACACGGTGACCCGTCTCCTTCAGCAGGACTCGGCCTATCGCTGTCATGGATTGGTTTCAAACACTGCTGATGTCCTCAAACACATAGGATAAACAGTGCAATTTTAAATTTCGCAAGCAGGTTGTTTCTGTTTCTAGGGGGGAGATTCATGATTTCATACCCATGTTTTAATACAGTAATTTTCTCTCTCATTTCAAAACTGTATAATGTCTGAAAATGACTGAAAAATAAAAAAGTGATGACACACCAATTTAACCAGTGTATAGATTTTCTATTTGTTTTTTAACGATACTTAATAACATCCTAAACTGAGGTTAAAGGTAAAAGATATCAATGTAAGTACTTATTTTTCCTTTTTTATGTATTAAAAAGAAAGGAAAGTAGTTGGGTTGTGGATGCACATACATTTATATGCAACTTATTTATCCACATGTTTGCTGTATCTTTTGACTACAGGATAAAATTAATTCAGCATTACTGTACACTTTGATTATTTAAAGTAAAACTGTGACATATTTAGAACTACAGTAACAATGACACTGATAATAAATTTATGTAGCAGGCTAAATTTCAAACAAGGTTGGAAAATACTTTACAGTACAAACAAAAGTTTAGAAAAAAGGAAACAAAATCCATCATTAGTTAAGAGAAATTCAGAAAATAAAAATGAGCTTTATAAGAAGAGATTTGAAAGAAAGAGGACACAGAGTTTGCACAGCTCGGGGCCTCGTTAGCAAAGCTTCGGTCACCTTTAGTGACAACTGAAGGTTTTGAAACCATTAGAAGGCACTCTCTGCCAGAGAAAGTCAGACAGCAACCAGGCTTATAAATTTAGCAGATCACAAATACAGGCAGAAGCCTCAACATTCAACACTTTGAATAAAGAAGTCAAATCTTAAAATAAGTTTTAAACCGACAGGTAACCAGTGAACGTCAGCGAGGATGATATGGTTGCTTATTAAATTCTTTTAAAAGCCTGGCAGCAGCATTTTGTTGTTGGAATTGTTGAATGTTTCACCTGCTGATACCTGAATAATGTGCACTGCAAAAGTCAAGTCTCGATGAGATAAAAGCATGGAGGACCTTTCCAAATCAGTGAAGGAAAAAGAAAGACCTGATACTGTTTATTCATCTCAGTTGGAAAAAAACAAGATTTTACCACTTTAGTGGCATCAAATAGAATTGAAAAGTTCACCTGTGTTAAGTCTTTTTTAAAAACATTTTTAAAACATTTTTTTGACACCTTGTTCTCAATTTCAGTATGGCAGGACATATTACAGTATACACTACTCAAAATGGGCTTCATTGGGACATACCGTTCATATCATCCTTGTAGTAATGAAAATTTGTTTTATGCCTATTGGGGTGGGATGTGTAAAGTAAATAAGATGGGACCAAGAATCGATCCTGGAGGACACAAAGGAGAGGAGCACGAGAGGAGGACCTGCTGACTGGAGATGAGACAATCCAGAGCTACATCACTGATGCAAACACAGTTTACAGATGGCTGAATAAGAGACTGAAGTTCACTGAGTCAAAGGCCAAGCTGAGGTCAAGGAAAATTACGATGACGTGCTGTGTCAGCGCTGTGTAGAAAGCAGAAGCCAGAAACACTTTTTTTAAACGCTGGATTGTTGTTTATACAAGAATTCAGTTCTGTGGAGAATAATCCTGCGAAGTGTCGCCTAAATAAAGACTCAAACTTCTTCTGGTTCGTACATAAACTTTTTAAGGCCAATAAACAGCTCCTCCATTAAATCTGTGTGACATTTGAGTTATTATATTTTAATTCCTTTCATTAGATATAAAGAATGACATGCAGATTTTAAGTCATATTTACAAAAAGCCACAGATTTCTTAGATAGACTGGATGTGGAGTTTAAACAATGCATAATGTACAAATCAATTCAAAAAGATATTTTAAAAAAAAATATTTTTAAGAGATATAGGAATGAGAAAGGCCTACATTAACTGCACAAACTGTAGATATTTTGACATGGGGGAGTAATGTATAAAACAGCCGGGATATGTATATATAAATTGTAAATATGTAAATAAGTTATGTATAGGAATCTATAAGTCTAAACTATATCCTTCTCATTTTCAAGCATGCTATGTAAGACCATTCATTTACCAAGTCTGAGTTAACTTGGCAAATTATTGCTGTTGCTTTCTTTATTTTACTCTTATTTTTTAAATTAGTTTTTCATGTTGGAAATAAAGAATTTATTCATTCATTCAATGTGCCAAGAGGTTGTTTATCGCTTATACTAACATATATATTTAGGAATAACTGTTACATTTGTAGCCCTATTTCTTCAGTCTTGTCTGGTGCTGTCAGTACAATAAGCTACATATCTGTGGCGACAGGGGACTGAAATGTCCCCGACAGCAAGCCCTCAGGGTGCGGAGAAATCCAAAGCCGCATTTATCACAGGCTCATAGACTGCCATCTGTAGGACTCCACACAGAAGTTCAAATGAAGTAACACTGTTTGAATTCATTGCATATATGAAACTGTTTCTCAAAATAATCACTTTTATATATTCTCTTATTGTTTTTGTTGTTTTTTTTCCCAATAATTTATCACAGTATTGAAATTAGGCAATTTCCTCTGAATGAAAAACCGGCAGAAAAAAACAGCAGAGATGAGAAACAAATACGCTTTTGTACCGCCTTATGAATGCAACAATTAATGTGATTCATAACAGACATTTTTCACTGCAGACATGTCATAGCAGGAAAAACACAAGTGTAATTAATAGATGACTGATGACTGCATTTGGTTAATCCCCGCTACTATGCATGCTTGCACAATGGTATTGTAATGTAGCAATCATTAATGTTATGATGTACACCTGTGCTTTTCCTGCTCTGACAAGTCAAAACATGTTACGAAACAGTCCAGTGCTTTAATAGTATCAGTGTCATGCCATTAATTATACTCTCAGTGATCCCACATTTTCAGGCACAGTATGGTGAGATGTGTACAGACTCCTGGATGCTCACTTACTACATCCCATAACTGCCACTGTGATTCTGGCACAGCTGCTTTGCTGAGAAAAAAAAAAAAAGGTGATATCTCCGTGTTAGATATCACACATATCATTCAACTTCAAAGAGGAAAAAGGGTTGTAAGAAACCTGCAAATTATGTGGCAAATAGCAGCTGTAGGCTACAATAGGTTTCAGAGACTGTTACACACGAGATGAGCAGTTCCCCTTCCGCAATTATTCTGTTTTATTTATCTATTTATTTATTTATTTACTCACTTACTCCTTACGTACAGTTTTGAGTTACCAAACAAAAATTAAACCATAAGATAAAGGATATGATGTTAAGCTGTTGTGAAGTGTAACCCTTTCGCTGTGGATGGAATGAAGAAGAACAATGTGATCGGTCACATATAACTAGTTATGTGTAACAAAATTACGTAACTTAATTACAGAATAAATGTAATTGGAATCAGTTACAGTTACTGAGAAAAAATATGTAATTAAATTGCAGTTACATATGAAAATGTTAATGACTACAAAGGGGGTTTCATCTACATATTTTCCGAAAAAAGCTTAGGCTATATGTTGAACAATAATTATAATTATAATAATTTTGTTGCTTTGCATTTTTTTTAATGTGCACAATGCCTTCTTTTGCCATCTCCAGTCAAGGCTGGTTAGTAAAGTTTAGTGCTATTCTGTTACCTTTGGTTGGTTCTCTTAAGCGGGTCTTGGTTCTCTTTAATAGGTCTGCTATTAAAGGTACTGCAGGTGATTTACACTTTGTTAAAATAAGCGTCAAATAGCTCCACATTCTGACAGCCAACACTGATAATAGAGTTTGGTGAGTAATGGGGCTCTCAAAGTCTCTCTGTTCTGCAGTAAACGGAAAACACATTTCTGGAATCCTCTCTCCTGATTGGACAAGAGTGAGGTGAGATGGCAGAAAATGTCTTTTCTGTGTATGGCTGAGCAGAGGACCCATGTTACTGACAAAACACCCTCTATATTAGTGATGCCTGTCTGAGTGTAGAGCAATTTAACACTTATTAAAAAAATTTATGGGAAAAATTTTAAATATCACTTACAGCACCTTTAACACTGCCTGTTTGAAAACATTTTAGAAATTTAGAGAAGTAATCAAATGTAATGAGTTACTTTTTTTGACAAAGTAATGAAAATAGTTACATTACTCATTACATTTTACACAGGGTAACGAGTAATCTGTAACCTATTACATTTCCATGGTAACATTCCCAACCACAGTGATAATAGAGATAACATACTGTTGTTGACCATTTTTCTTAGTTTTGCATGAATTGAAATAATTAAACTTCACCATCCCTGCTGCACATGAACTACTTACCTGAAATATAGCACTCACGCTCGCTGTGCTCCATGCAGGCATGTAAAATTGAGATTTTTTTTTCTTTTTTTGCTATTTCTGTTTCGCCGTCCGCTCATTAAAATCAAACCCGCAATGAGACGCAAGAGGCCGCTCTTGAGGTGAAAAGGGCGAAAGCCAGCGCAGTGGGTTTCCTCGTTTGACAGCAGGGGCTTGTTTTACAGCCCTAAACAAGGATGAAGATTTCCTGCGATGATGCGGCAACAGAGATAACCGAAGAGACGTTTAGCTGAAAGAGGCCGCCAACTTTGTCCGTATCCGGCGGTTTGAAGGGACGGAATCAACGGCAGACAACTTGAATATCGACTGAACTGCAGATGAATGCCTGTGCCTTAACGCTAAGTGTCCCTGGATTTGTTGTTGTTAGCTGCTCATGCTAACCAGAGAAGTTCCGAGCTAGCTGGCCTAGCAAGCTAATGGTTAAAGCTGGGGAGAGACAATTAGCCGCATATGTTTGATTTACTCAAAGCTGTCCGGCGAGTAAACTCGGCGTTGTTTAGCTGATGGAGCCAGCCGAAATTGGCTTCAGTAGTTCAAGAACTGCAGGTTTGGCGAAGCTTCTGAAGTACCAACCGTAGTAGTTAAGTTACCTAGCTTTCCAGTTAGCCACCACTATCCGTGGAAGAATGAGTAGGAAACACCATCATTTTAAAGGAGCAGAAGTCAGCTGCTGCGTGAAGTACTTTTTATTCGGATTCAACATTTTATTCTGGGTAAGTAAGCACAGTCTATTTGACGTTTTATAGTCAGTTTGATAAGACACATAGCGCTAACGTTAATGTTGCTAACTTAGAATCTCAAACATTCTTTCAAAGTAAGCTTGACGTTAGCACCGTTGGTGTTGGACAATTTCAACTCGACCGCCAACTTTAAATGCCCGCTGAGGTCTTAAGCAATGATCTAATAAGTTAGTTAAGCTATCCCAAAAATATTGAGCTTTTTTTTTTTTTTACCTAACATATGCTGTTGTTGTTTATGTGTGGCAACCTGCCTAACAGATTGCATAACAAAATCATTGTTGGCGTAGGAAGAGAGGTCTGTGATATACAAAGTTTAGGAAAAAAAGGAAAAAAATAAACCTTTTCATGACTTTTCTCTACTTATCCTCACGACTTTTTCCACATTGTCCTGTGTGTTGTTGCAACTTTTCCCTTGAGAACTGAATTGTTGGATAATACTGGCAGATAAGTTACAAATAGGACCACTCACTTAAAACACTTAATTGGCTATTACTGGTGTCTGGAAGAGTGAATGGACCTCTGATGATGCTTTGGCTGTCAGAGTAGCTAGTGGAGATACAAATTATCATAGGAATAAAAGCCTGGCTTATTGGCAGATGTTGGCTCTTCCCTCTGCCCTGCCTTGGCAGGCAGGAGTGGTACCATTGTGTTTGAGTTTGAGAAATGGCAGTCTCATCTGTATTGTTTGGCCAGTGGCAAGTGAGCCCACATCTCCCTTACAACGGCCCCCTCCGTCTTTATCCCTCCTGAGTCTGAAAAGTTCCTCTGTTCAGTCTTCTTCACCCCTCCCTTGCCACCCGTCTGCATCGCCTCTGTGCTGCTGGTGTAGCATAATGTCTGTGGGTGAAGGAATGGCGTGTCTGTGTGCCTCAGAGGGTCTTCCCACACACTGTTTGGAAGGAAAAGACCACACGGGCCTGAATGCCACTCAGCCCTCCTCTTTTCAAGCACCCTTTTCACCCCCACAGCCACTATAGTGCTCGGGCGCTGCGGGACAGCATTGTTTCTCTCGCTCACACACACCCACAAACGCACAAAGAGGGATGGTGACAACAAAGACGGGGGGTGGGGGGGGGCGACTACTGGGTGTGATTCTGTGTTTGCTTGTACTGATGGACTCATCAGGCACATGGGATCCACATGCGATTGGATCTCTTCCTAACCTTCACCACCTCTTCATTTGTCAACAGTCCTCTCAAAATGTAGGAGGATTACACTCCTTTCTGTTTGTGAAACTGAGGTGTCAAAACATGCCATTAGTTTTGTTTTCGTTTTAAAAACAATGCGCAAAACCATTTCACGATTGGCCTCACAAATGAAAGTTTTTCTGTAATCCATTTAGATTGAGCAATGAACCAGGAAAATATTGAGTCACGGGGCTAAAGTGTTGTGTCTGATTCATATTGTGTTCTTTCAGAGCATTTGACACTCTGGTCAAGCCAACAGCTCTGTGTCTGAGCTCTATGTGGAACTGTGGAACAAGTTCCAGCTCGCTGGCTGTTTCCGTTAATAATCACCAGAAGATGTTCCACTATTGTCTGTGCGCTGCGAAACTGGATTTGACAGACAAGCCAGTGCTTTACCAGAATAGAGAGAGATGGTGTTTATCCTTCACAAATCAACCCATTTGTCTTTCCTGTAATGATCTTGTCAGGCTCGAAAATGCTGCCCAAATTGAGACAGAATGCTTGTAAGGCCCTAAATATTGTGAACAAAATGGAGCAATAACACCCAGTGCTTTCTTTCCTGTGTCAATGCTTTCAGCGCATGAGCTCACCGTTGACAGCTAGATATTCTCACCGCAGAACAACACACCTTCTCTCGGCCTCACAATAGAAACTTCCCTCGCATCCACTTAATTAATCATATTTTCTGCATGAGCTGCTGAAATGTTTGGAAGCTCTGCATGCTGTAATTAAGAGCTTGTTAAGCTGTAACCAAGTTGCTTAGTTGGTCGTGGCAGGCTGTGTGTTATTAGCCAGCTACAGCTTGAAGTGTCTGTTCACATTTGGCACTAAAATGCACATTGGGCGTTCACATCACACGTTGACAGCCATAAAGAACCATGTGTGAATGAATCATCCCAACTGCATTTAGAGGCACCTAGCGATTCATGCCTCTAGATAAAGTGTGTATGCAGCACGTATAGGGAAGAAAGCAAAAGAAAGTAGATTTTACTTGTGTGCGTATTATAGATCTGAAGTAAATAAATAATAAATCGATTATTGATTCATTCGTTCATTTTCCGTCACTGCTTGTCCTTTTTCAGGGTCGTAGGTGGGCTGGAGCCAATCCCAGCTGACATTCGATTAGTCAGTAGCCAGAAATTAATGCTTAAAATCGGTTTTCAAGCAAGAACGGCAAACGTTTGTTGCTTCCAGCTTTTCAAATTGATGATACAAATAGTTGCCAGTTGCCCCCTTAATGCATAACCACACAACCACAGTTGTTATCACATAACGGCTGCTGTTTTCCTGTTTTTCAGTCTTGTCTGAGGATGTATGTTTTCTGTTTCTTTCTATTTGCTGTTTCCCGCAGATAAAACTAGATGTCATCAGGGAGACCGCTCACATGTGGATTTCGTTTTTCTCATTTGTTTTGGTTTCTGTTCTAATATGGTCAATGTAGGGCTGGGCAATAAATCAATAATCCATCGTATCGTGATACGAGACGAGATATTGTGTCAGAGTTTTGGGCATCTTTTCTTTTCCTGGTTGAAAAGGCGGCATTACAGTGAAGTGATGTGATTTTCTGAACTTACCAGACTGTTCTTGTTTTTCTTTTATTTACTTTCACCCTCTAATCCATATTACTGATGATTATTTATAAAATAAAAAAAAAACGTCATTAAGTTAATATTG
>JAPXVT010000030.1:230010-244751 GCA_029823135.1 Acanthurus reversus | reverse complement strand
CTCCATACACAGTCACCACCACACATATACAGAGGCCCAGAAGTGATGATTGAGCAGCATTACTTTTGCATATGTCTATAATTTATTTTTTAGTAAAATCCTACTGACTCCACCTTTAAACAAGTTGTTAGGCGGTAAGCTTTGGAGTTTCTGGTATGTATATTTTTAAACTTTGTACAGAGTCAGGCTAAGTTAAGCTAACTTGCAGGCTGTCGCTGCATGTTTAGCGCACATGTACGAGAGTGGTATTTCTTTAAGTCATACCTACTTTCTAGACATACAAATACTTTTCGTCCAATATCTTTTGACTTCATGAAAGTCAAAGTGGAATTGATACTAACAGAGTCATAAAAACACAATACTGCTGACCTCCCTCTCAGTAATTTAGGGATGTACAGTATTTATATGTGCATGTGTTTTGTTTTCTCAAAGGGGAGATTGCACATTACCATCAGATATTTGCTGTGTCAGTCTAATACTGTATGGAAAGTCAGGATTGTCAAGGTTTGCTTAAGGTAATATCAAAGTAAGAAAAGAAATCTGAAGATGCTGTTTTGCAACCACAGTAATATAGTTCAACTTTCAAATCAAATTACAAAGAGGATCCAAAATTCTCAAAACGTTTTGGCCTCAGGACAAAAAAAGAAATCTATCATTCATGCTAGGTGCAATCATACTTCAGAGGGAAATTTAATACAGTTTATGAAGTCCTCTGCAGCCTGAATCTGCAGTTGCTAACATTAAGTTAAACAAGAACCATAGTTGAGGTCGAAGTCCCCTCCAGGGTCATGATTGTTTGTTGTCTGCGCCTCTGGAACATTTTCTGCCGTCAAACCACTGACCTTTGCCTCTGAGAGGTCACATTAGCCACAGTTCCATGTCCAACAACAACCAACCTCCAGCAAGTGGGCTTCCACAACACTATAAATGACAGTACGTCTTATTTAAATTCAGTCTTTTCAGCTGCCTCACTTAGCATCCCTTGGCTGCCTAAATACCTTAAGAGCTTATGAAAAACACTGTAAAGAGCTGAATCAAGTGTTTTCGTTTGAAGTAAGTGAAGACTGTCAAAGAATAAAATAAATTCTGAATATTACCACTGCAGCAATCAATGATGTAAAGTCTGGCTCCCGCCTGAGTATTCTTTGTGGCTGTAAAAATAAAATAAAAAATAAGACCATTGATGAATTACATAAAAATCTCTGGACATCTGTTTGCCTCTGTGTTAGTGACTGTTCAAATACAGACTGCAGTTCCTCCATTGATAATTGATAAACAATATGTCTGAACCTGAGCCTTTTCAAACAATATTTACATTCAGTTAGAAACTCATATAATAGTTAATTATATGTTTAGGCATATTTTACTATAGACTTCAACAACTACTTCAGCTTAAAAGGTTTTAATTAGCTAGTGGGTACAGCTGCCATCATTTCATCAAAAAGGGTGACAACCACTCAAAATGACCCAACACTGGAGGGGACTATAATCGAAGTCAGGGCTGGATTAACCCACTGATGCAAGCCCCTGATTTAACAGATAATTTGATTTCTCTCCATTTGCTTGGGAATATGCAAAGTACGTAGTTTTATAATGTCTTCTGTGGCTCTCAGGGGGCTTTGTCAAGTCAGAGAAAATAGTCCTGATGATGTGACAGTGATGTCACCTGGAGTCATCTGAGCTTGGGCTTGGCATTTATATCATTAAGTCCATTTAAAAGAGTTTGAGGACCTGGGCATTTACCAGACATATAGTGTCTCATGAAAGGATTTGATAGTGGATGCATTATGGGAAAAGTAGGATCCAGGATTTTTGACCTTCGCCAATATTAAAGATTTAAAGTCAGGATGTCTCAGCCTTTGTTTGGTTGACCATTCTTTTGTCTGTGGGGAGGCTTGTGAATAAATGGAACGTCACTTTAAAGGGATTGTTCATCCAAAAGTCAAAATTCAGTCATTATTTATTCACCCTCATGCCGATGGAAGGTCAGGTGAAGTTTTTTAGTCCACAAAAACACTGCTGGAGTTTCTCAGGAAAAGACGTTGCACAAATCTCCCAAATAACTGAATGGTGACCAACTTTCAAACATTAAAAAACAAACAAACAAACAAAAAAACCCAAAACCATAATAAGCCACAAAAAATGCTTCCATACTGCTCATCCGAAGTAATCCAGGTATCCTGAGGCCTTGGCATGCCAAGTTGTTTTGAAAATGGAGACACCATGTCTTTAGTCACACTGTTCACTCACTGTAGCCTGCAGCTCCCAACATCATACACACAGACCTGTCTTTACGTGCTACCTGGAAGTCTGGTGCCAGCAGCAGACACCAGACTTACCCTCCAATTGATCCTGCAGAAAGGCAAGCTGTCCTCGGTCCCTCCAAGAGCTGCTGTGTGAACTTCAGACAGTGTGTACACTCACGCACCTGAACATGAACGTGGCTCCCTTCTTACGTGCTACAGGCTATAGTGAATATTGAGGTTGAAAACATAGCGTCACTGATGTTTTTTAAAACAACTTGTAATGTCAAGGCTTCAGGATTAAGACAAGCAGTATGGAGGCATTTTATTGCTTTTTTTATATTCTGTTTTAAGTTTGAATCCTAGTCATCATTCACTACAGTGCCTTTCACTGGCATAAGGATGAGTAAATTATGACTAAATATTAATTTTTGGGTGAGCTATCTCTTTAAAGGAGAAAAAAAAAAGAGTTTGACACTAGGCCCACTTTGAGCACTTCACCAGTTCAGTTTTTATTGCACTTAAGTGGTGAATATTACAAAATGAATTACCATATTATAAAACTACAATAAACATATTTCCACAGAGTAAACCTCTTTACTTAGCAAAGTAAATCAATACCTACAATCTTTGTACACAACACAGAATTTAAGCACCATGACACTGAGCTGCTCATCTGCTTAAACACACAGTTATCCATGTATTTGACACACAGTACATCACGTTTAGTGCTCCACTGCCAGTGAAAACGTACCTAATAACACTGATGAGAAAAGATAATGCAATTATCATTTTCCCGTACATTGTGTTTTATATTCATTATGCAAATGTACAATCAGGCAAATGACATGATGCTGATGGAAGAGCGTTATCCGTCCTTCACGCTGTTTTTGTTGCCTCTGTATCTCTCGGTCCAGTATGAAAAAAGTTTCTTGTCACAAAAGACACATTTCAAAGCCTGAACATAAAAGCGTCTGCGGAGAAGTTAGAGATCTGCCTTGCAGTGAAAATAAAAAACAGAAATAACAGTCACAATCAGCAGGAAACTGTAAATTAAAGTAGACAACAGGAGGTCACACCACTGTTTTCTGCAAATTAAGACAACTAACAGCTAAATCTGTACATAATATCAATATAGAATAATAACTTTATTATCTTTATTAACTTCATCAGATCTTACTGGGTTTATTTGCCTCACTGAAAGTCAAACGTTACCATCTGAAACACTCTTGGTTGTTTTCATTTGGGTGAGATATTCGGTTGCAAATCTGTCCCTGGTGTTTAATCCTGCATTTTGCAGCAATTACAGTCTTAAACAGACATAAAAATGCTCTTCTGCATCTGAGTCTAGAATAGCAAAATAAACAACTCTGAATGTGTGCTACCAGTGAAACACTGTCATTACAACAAACATGTTTAATCAGTGCAACAGTTCAGCTCCTTTATTAGATGCAGCATGTGTTATCCATTCTGAAACCACTACAAAAGTACACATAAGAGTCTGTATTTATTTTAAAATAAATCACCAGTAAACCTAATATGTAATTATGTTAGCAGTGAACTTTTATCATGCTGGCTGAGCTGTCAGGAGATGTAAAAAACAAGTGAAACTGACAGATTTGCTTTTGTTTGGATCAGCTGTGACATGTTTCTGACTCAAAGTACAATTGCCAGATTTTGTTGAGGGCACGCTCTGTCTCTCATTATCCAAACACTGACTTGTTTAATAAGGGTAGAATGGTTTAGACTTAACAAATTACCTTATTAATGGGTAATAATCTTTATCTAATGTTTAATCTATTAGTTTTGAATGAGTGAGCAATCAATAAGGACAAACCAACTCTGGCTACTACACAGACAGATTGCACTACATTCTATTGATATTTTTAAAGACAAACTTGATTTTCAAAACCCTTCTTTAATTACTTATTGATTAAATACAGACTTATTGGCATATAAGAAAGGGGATACATTTATTAAAGAAATAAAACATTTAAAAATGCATTGTTACAAAACAGAATGGATAAACACCAATCAATAAGATTTTTACAACCTGAAATTCCAACTTGTTCCTATTAATGGCTTAAAAATGATATATAAAGAATTAGTACAATATTTATTACCCATTAATAATTTTAACAGACACAACTTATAACAAGCCTCTACAAATGATTCCTTGTGTGAAAGTATGAAGCAGTCACAATGTGTGGAGCCAGAATTTTGCATTGCACAGCTCTCTATTTAACCTTATTATGAGACCCCCTGGCTAATAACAAGACAGCTAGTATCTAAACTGGACATGCCAATGTTTGCCCAAGACAGACCTCATTGTATCGCTGACCAGCATGACATTGGATGTTGCCTGCGGTTGATGTAGATTAAGGAAAGTTTCCAGTCCAAAAGAAAGGGTCACAGCTTGGTTGCCTCAGTATCTGTTCTTATCTGTGCATCTTTTAAGTCAGTGCTGATATTTCATCTAACTTTGGCTCAGCTCAGCCAAGGTTTCTGTCCTTTATAGCTTGCTCGCCTCCCTCTGAGCAGTTGATCTGTGTCTTTGTGTCTGTGTCTTCGATTTTCTGCTGAAAACATTTATTTCGGCTTTGGTGCAAAGGGACGGTACATGAGCACAGACGGAGGTAGAGACACGGATCGAGAAAATGTTTACAAGGATCAAAAATAATGTCTGCATTCAAACAGAGGGACCATGACAGAGAACTTGACAAAACACCCCACCAAGAAAAATATATACATAACAACAACAACAACAACTGGCTGAGAAAAGGAAAGAAGAAAAAAAAAGTAACTAGGTAATTTTTTTTAGCAACATTAAAACTGGCACCTCAGGGTGCCGTCCTTGGCAGTGCCTGGTATTTAGACTCAGGCAGAGTCAGAGGTTGGACCTGCTAGTTACTACAGTTATCTGCTTACGGCTGCTAGAACCTTGGTGAATTTCTGGCAAGTAGCAGATACTTCTGGCTCCTTACAGACCAACAGGGAGGTATTTTAAGCAAATTTTTAATTCAATGAACCCAGTCCTTGCCATCGCTCTGCCCTGCAAACCAAACCAAGCCTGGCAACCCGTTCTGAGCCAGAGCTACGGTCCCATCACCAGCACTGCAGGGGTGATTTACTTGAATTTTCATCAACCATAACTAGGAGGGAGAATGAGGAGAGAATGAGCCTGGAGGAAAATAAATTATTCAGCGAAAGGAATAAGGAATCAAGTAACAATCAGACACAACAAGCAGTTTTGTCAAAAAATAGGACAGGAGAAATTAGGCTGTTAAATGAATAAATAAGTAGGCATAAAGAAGACATTTATGCAAGTAAATGAATGAGCAGATGTGAGCAAGTTGATGGAGTTTTAGGAGGAAAAAATAAAGATAATCAAAATAAAAAATAACTAGCACTGTCGTCAGTGATAATAGTAGTAATAAAAATAATGTAGATGTGTGAAAAAAGGGGTTCATCCCATAAGGATTAGTAAAAACAGATTTACTGTTGTTCAGACTGAAGAGGCGAAAGCAGCCTGTCCTAGGAGAGAGTTTGATCTGCAGCTGGTGTGTGGACAGGGACATTTTTCAACAATCGGAGGTGGTTGCTGTTTTTGGATGTGCTCAGATATGTATGTTAAAAACTCTTCATAAAACCTGCATATTTTTTTCAGTCATAGTTGATGGTGATGAAGCTTGACATCCAGTTTTTTTGTATGGTGTCAATATTAATCATAATACGCCACACTTTAGGCTGCTTTCTTTAGGGCCAGCAGCAAAACATTTACACGTATATCTACAAAAAGACATCTGTCAGGTTAGATGACAGTACAGCGGTAGCTGGGATCATTGGTGGTACTGGAGCCATCCGCTTTGACCACCGTCATCTTGGATGAGTGCTGGGAGCTGTGCATCGCGTTTCTGTGGCAAAGACGCTCCCGGTAATTCTGGGCGAAGATGAGCAACATGAGCGGGTTGATGCAGCTGTGGGAGTAGCTGAGGCAGATGCTGATGTTGTAGGCGTAGACAAAGGCAAAAGTAGGGGTGTTGTTGGTCAGGTTGATCACCTGGATGACGTGGTAGGGTGTCCAGCAGATCAGGAACAGGGCGATGACCATCAGGACCATCTTGGTGGCTCTTCTAGCCCAGACAGATTGCTTCCGTTTGACGCGACGGATGGAGCTGAAGACATGGTAGAGGGTGAGTGAGTAGAAGGTGCTGATGATGATGAGGGGGATGATGAAGCCCAGGATGGACTGGTAGAGAGTGTACCAGTACATATCCTGAGGCCCGTCCAGGTACATCATGCACATCTCCAAATGCTGCCTTCGCACGACTTTGGCATACAGCATGACAGGAATGGTGAGCAGGAAGCTGCCCAGCCACACCAGCATGTTGATGATGATGGTCCACTGGATGGTCCTCTTCTCTGAGGTGGGGTGGACAATAGCGATGTACCTATGAGTAAAAAAATAACTTTTTCAGAGCTGGACTGTGGACTGAGACACAAATGAAAAAAGCAACTTTGCTGAACTCTATATAAAAAGTATTCAAGGTCATTTCCGTCATGGACAAGCTCACAGAATCAAATCAGGCAAGAAGAGATGATGAAACAAAGTAACACGTTACATGCACACTCTCAACATATTAAGTATGCAATAAAGTGAATAATACAGTGACAAATTAATATAATTTAGATGGGGTGACTTGGCAGCAGGAAGTGAACACATTTTCTTTTGAATTGCATTTGATTGTGTTGCTGCTCAGCCAGTTCTGTCAAATTTAACCCCCGTTGTTTGCAGGCAATAAATGACCACTTTGTCATTACTTGCACCAAGTTTCATTGCTGGGAAGCAAATTACATTTTTCCAATTGCTATCTTAATGTTACTCTACGCGTGGACTGAGTGACATTTAACAGGTGCGTAAACTGTTGATGCTGGTGTTCTTGCAATTTTCTCCCGTGCATCCTGCTGAATTACAATTATCTTTGACCATGAATCCGTTATTAGGCTTCTGATAATCAAGAGAAGCTGATGTCCTCTGCTGAAGATAAATAAATGTACTTTTATGGTGATGGTTGAATCAATAAGTACAGGTTTTTTTTAAAAACAGTCCTGAGCCGACTGATGTGCTTGCCTCTGATCAGCCAAGTTAGCAGATATGTTGCACCCATGGGTGTTACGTAACCCTAACTTTAAAAGAAATGTGATCAATCCCACCCCCGACTCACCACTTTTTTTTTTTTTCCAAAAAGTCACTGATGAAATAATACTGGAAAATCAGGATTGCAGACAAAACATATTGGTCCAGTTAAATTAATGGACAGCCATCCAGTCAATCAGAAACAGAGTACACAGTTGAAGTGCGGCACATGAACGCATTAAGAAACATTAAAAAGTTCAGTGTGTGGGACAAAGTGGAATCTATTTGTAGAATATTGCAGAAATGGAATATACTATTCATGACTATGTCTTCATTTGTGTATAATCACTTGAAAATAAAGTGTATTTATTATCTTAGAATGAAACTTTTTTATCTACAGATGGAGCCGGTCCTCGTTCATTGAGTCTGCCATGTTGCACTGTCATGTTTCTACAGTAGCCCAGAATGGACAAACTAAAACTGGTCCTGCAGGGCACCTTTTACATTTTTCACAAATTTGCATAAACACACAACAATGACTTGCTCATGCTCTGCAGTTGTAGATGCATAGATAGATGTAGATACACCAGTTTTGGTTTATGCAGAAGGAAAATCAGTCGCAAAAACGGGATGACTTTTACAACCTATGCTTGTGTAGATTATTGATCTTGTTGTGGTGTCTCCAAGAGGTGATTCAGGTCAAAAAATGATCCTTCAACAGCATCCACACAGAAAGCATTTCAATTTTTTTCTGCAAATGTTTCTTATGAACACATAATCATGTATTTATACTCTGCTGTAATTTGGAAACAGTATCACATTGATATCCACTATGAACTGCTGTGGCATCAACCACACAGCATCAAGTGATAGAAGTAAACAAGCATTATTCCTGTTTTGATCAAAACAACCCTGTGTTTGTTGGCACTCAGGAAATTATAAGTTTGTGATGCTTTTCTGTCTGACAATGAAGACAGAAAATTTGAGTTATCAGTGACTAGACATATGTTTTTAGCAGATTCACCTTTATTGTTACAAGAAATTAACTTTTCACTGTTGCAAAACTCTGCTCCTATGCTCAGACAAACAACTGCAGAGAAATGTGATTCGATTAGACAAGACAGGGATAAAATTGTGGCCACAGTAGTTTCGTTGAACTAGGTTGGCAAACAGAATGTTAAATCAGCCACGTGGAATGTTAAAAAAATAAAATAAAATAAAATAAAATAAATATTATGAGGAGTCTTGGGTATTTTTCCTCATCACTGAGGTTCCACACATGGTAGCTTTTTGTGTGTTTGTGAAGGTAAAATAAAAACAAAACAAAACAAAACAAAACAAAACAAAAACCATACTCATGGGTGTAAACTTCTTTAAAAATGAGACTACAGCCTATAATTACTTTTTTTGATGGTTAAGTACAATGACTGATCTTTTTTTTCAGTCTTTGCTGCAATGAACCTTTAATTTTTTTTCCTGAAATAAAGAAAACAGTAATTTAATAGAGTTGAACTGTTGTGATTTCGAGCTAGACACTCCAAACAGTGCTGATGAATAAAATGCTAACAAATAACGAGTTAAAAGTTCACCAGTAAACATGATGGAAAGAACATTTCTCAGTGCAGTGCAAGTGGTGCTGCTCATTAAAACACAATTAGCTGCTCTAGTGGCCCTACAGAAAAGCCTTATGTGTACTATACTGAAGATGTGTGGTGTTATTGCACATTATAGCTCCTGCTCCGGTCATTACCAACAAATGGAGATGTTTATTGGTCTAACACTTGGCATAAGGACTCATTTAACTGTCCTCCGTGTGTTCAGATCATTAACATGATCCATACATCAGTTATGCAGGGAACATTGTGTCTTTATGGAGTGTTGCACAGATTGTTTCCCCAATCTAGAGGTCTATTTTTAGACTCAGTGTTTGGTGGTTTACTCTTTGAAAATGATGGCACCTATTGGCATGAGCGACAGGGGACAATTAAAGTGGCATTATTATTATTATTATTATTATTATTATTATTATTATTATTATTATTACATGAATATTTCAAATTTTCCTAAGTTTGGCACTTTCCTGCTTTAAACTCTTACTTGTCTCTAGAAGAAACACAAAAATGGAAATGAACTGTCATGAAAATGTGTGATAAGAACAGGTTTATAACTTACCGATCAATGCATAACACAGTAACGATTCCCACCGTTGTAAACTGGTTACTGACATCCACCACCACCACAGCTTTACACATGAAGTTTCCGAAGACCCACTGTCTGTCTCTGACCAGCTGATGGATGTTGAAGGGCATCACCAGCAAGAACAGCATGTCAGCTATCGCCAAGTTCAACACGTAGATGTCCGACACCATCTTCTTCTTGCATGACTTCACCGCGTAGATGACCAGCGCGTTGGCTACAACTCCGACTGAGCACAGGATGCCATAAACTGAAGGCAGTATGTGCATGAAAGTGGTGATGTCGATGTGGCTGTAAGATGGGGAGGCTGAGTTTCGACACGACTGATCAGTGAAGTTCTGTGTTTGGTTTGTTTTGCAAAATATATCCGTGTTATTCATCTTCGGATTCACCCGGTAATCGCCTCGGTGTGACTGCAGCTAACCGTCCAGCGTGCGCCTGGTCTCCAAACTTGGGCAGCAAACTTGCGCACTCTCCAAGAGCGCGTCTCCTCTGCTTGAGGTGATCGCGGCGTGTTTGTCCCCAGTAGAGATTATATATGATTTAAAAATATATGATTTAAAACAGGAAAACGCGGAATCTAATCAAGCCTGACTGCATGAGGGATGTTGCTCACTGTAACATGTTTATCTCTAGAAGCCAACTATGATCTGACCATTTCCCGCGCGCATCCGCCGTGCCAAACACAGCGTGCGCCTCAGGGGACACAAGTTCCCTCCCTTCAAAGATCGGTCACTCTGTCCTGCAATAAAACCAGCAAATAGAAAGAACGGAAGTGATCCTAAGTTGCAGTAATCATGGCCTGCTCCACATTTAGATTAAGTTGGAAAGTAAACAACACGTTAATTGCGCACTTTAATAAGTGAATTTCCTGACTGTATGAAACAGTCTAGGTGACAAAAATGCAGAATGGAAGAATCAAGAGGAACAAAGTTAACAGGAAAGTCTTTATAGTTGCTTTAAAGGGCTTGGGGCATTTTTAGGATATAATAGCAAGAAATCTAAGGACTTTTACAAGAGAATGACCCTGTACAATCAAGCAGAATGATTCTATTACTCCTACTTTAAAAGAGGGATTTTTATTCCATTTCTATTTCAATTAAAACACACATTTCCAAAGGGCTCTTAAACATCCCCATTTCTGTTTTCACAGAATATGACTGGTTCAGCATTAAGAAAGTAGAATGATTTGGGCTATCACTAGTAATTCAATTTTTATTCGTTAATATGCCCTAAAGGCTGCTGCTAAACCTCATAGTAAATATGTGATTTTCATGGGAGCTTTGTTATGACATTTTTGTGACTTAAGGACAGCAGCTGACCAGAGTTTAGAGCAGCTCTGCAGTAAGGGCTCTGCTGGGATCTGACCACAGGTCAGCGAGAATGTACGTGAGATTTCCGCTTGCTGGCCAAAGGTACCGATTGCTCATTCCCCGTGATGCTTCCTCTCTGTTCCATCTGCTGTTTGAAGTGCACCTTAATATAATTATATTCACAAAGACATAAAATACATTCAGGGACTTTTGGCTGTTCTTGCTGGTCCAGCCCAGACATAGAGGACGGCTTCAATAAGCTCTTTAAACTCTCTGTTACAGACAGCAAAAAAAAAAAAAAAAAAAAAACCACTCAAAATAAAATTCACATTATTATTAATTTAAGTGTTATCATTTCGATCTCTTCAACTTCAATTTGTGAGTAACGTTCTCTTTACAAGAGACAGAGACAAGACTTATTGAGTGCGGCCATGAAGATTGTATCTACAAGTCAAACACATGCTGACTGGCAAAACATCCAGTGAAATCCGTTTAGTTTTGATTTAGTTCTCTTAGATATTTAGAGGGATCAAGGACACAAGATGAATAAAGTGACTGTATTTCAAATTAAGGAGCTGCAGTCCCTGATGACGGAAGCCATCTGCTTTGCCAAAGTGTTCCTCGAGCAAAAAAAGCCAAGGGCCAATCAATGTTTTTTAATGTAGCCTCTTTATTAAGTGTTGCGACGTTTTCTCAGACAAACTTGAAACTGTATGCAGACATTTTTGCTCCCCTCAGGATGAATCTTGAATTTCTCGTAGGGCACCAGCAGGTCAAAATCTCATAGATAAGTGGGTATAAAATAATGTGCAGACGTTCATGGTACCCAGACTGTGTACTCTACTTCTGGTGATCCTCTGACTGGCCATCATTAGGTTCAAATCTGTGGGTTTGCGTGAAATGTCTCTGCAGCTTTTGGATGGATTGCCCTGAAATTTGGTGGACACATTCATGTCCCTCCAGTGATGAATTTTAATAACTTTAATGATTCCATAAAGGTCCAGTATGTTGGATTTAGGGGGATCCATTTGTAGAATGTGACATGAATATGTTTTTTTATTACTTTGGGAAGAACTTGTAATATCTACAGAAGTAGCAGGTCCTTTCTCGTAGAGTCCACAATGTTGCACTGTCATGTTTGTAGTAATTTCCTTCATGCTTGGAAGGGGAAATTGAGAGAAAGGATATCTAATCTGCAACTTCACCACTAGATGCCTCTCAGTCTTACACACTGGATCCTTAAGCATAAAACACATGCACAACTGGTTTCACATGGCATCACACCTCATCTTCTGCATGAAAGGCCTGTGTGTGACCCCGTTATTCTACCCTGACCTCTGCCTTAAGGTAGAATCTCACTCCATGTATGTTCATCACTGCTTCCCTTATGATTGACCCCCGCTGGTTCTACACATTCAGACAAATGTACGTTTCACATTTCCTCTGTTGGATCAGCAGGCCAATTACACGCTTTGGTGTGACACTGGCCTGGAGCTTATTAGCATGCTGACATTAGCATTTAGCCCAAAACACTGCTGTGCCTCTGCAATGACTTAAAGCAAGACTGTTGCATTGACTGAGATGTCTGATACGAAAGCGTTGACATTTTATTTGTCATTTATCATTAATGTTTCTTAGACAAAACAAGTGCAATACTTCTCTTCTGTTGCTTAAAGCTGGCACCGTCAATCAAACTACTGTGAGCCTGGTTTAGATAACGATGAAATGGTAAGAGAAACTGACTTTGATGAATAGACAGGGAGGAAGTTGAACACTTTTCCAAATCAGCCGTGTTTTGTCAGTTTAAAATCAGGACCACTGACAGCCCAGCAAGCGCTCTGTTCATCCAGTCATGTCCAAAAAAAGGCTCATGCTGATTCAGTGAAGTATCGCAATGATAAAGTGGGAATAATGAAGCAAAAGTCCAGCTGAACTTAAAGGTTTCCCAAAGTCATAAAATACCCAATTCAGTGGACAGCTGATTATACCTTTTCTTGGGCACGGACTGTCAGATTCAGACATATTAAATGCTTAAATTCTCAACAGCCAGTTGTCTTGTAAATGTGGCATAATTGCAGTAAAATGCAAAAGTCGAGATTTAGCTCATTATGGCACATTTTCTACACTATGCTAATGTTGGCCTATTTTATCTGCTTTCAATAATGATCTTAAAAGGTTCCCTTTTGACCCCATTTTTCCTAGTAATGTCATAATCTTGAATAATAAATATACCTCATCTTTTTTTTTTTTTTCATATATTGTAACAGTTTGCTCTTCTCCAGATAAAAAGTGCTGCAGATATGTCCATGATTAGCTGTGTCTTTCAGTGCATTTACATATCAGTTGTTCAAAGCTTCAGTGGGTAGACAAAGCGAGACCTCCAAACCTGAGCAGTGAATCTCTTCTGTACCTGAACACTCACTGTGAGTGCTGGTGCAAGACAGGGTTAGTGGGGTCGTACCTCCCATCTGCTCAGCGGCCGACACTGGAGGACGCTGCTCAACCCGGTTGGCTCCTGAGTGTGAAGGTGTGCGCTTGTGCCAATGTGAAGAAGGACACTGCTGAAAAAAGAGCATGAGCCCTCAACAAAACTCCAATCTGGATCAACATAAATGACAGCTTGTTAAAGTGAATAGACTTTTATGGACACTTTCATGGTATCAGTTAAAGGCAAAGTAGATTTAATTGAGAATCATAAAATTGAGGCTTTTTAAAAGACACAGTACACATGGATTAGTTATTTCTTGACGATGGAGTTCTGAACTACTTAATTGTAACCACCTACAATGCGTTATCCCTAATTAATGAGATAATATGCACACTGCAATGTCCTGAGGCAGGCCATAAAGGCTGAAACAGATCACTTAAAGCTGTCAATATGGTGGCATCAGAAACAGAACAAAGAACGCTGTCACAGTCCAAACACATGCAGAAGAAATATTGGCCTTATTCTTTAATAACAGTGAATGTCTGGGATTGCATTAAGCTTAATGTTGTCATTTTCATCAAGAAAATCTTTTTTTTCTGGACTCATTTTGAGCTAAAATTTTTAAAAAACAATATCTGAAGGAGCCAGATTAAATATTGTCTTAAATGCCATTTTAGGCAGAAAATTTATTACTTGTCACACAGCGATTACTGTCTACTCACTGCTTCAAATGCAACAGGCTTTGAGATTTTTGTTCTTTTCTTAAAGAAAAAGAACACTTTTTAAGAATATAGCCAATTCATTTCAATTCAAGACAAGAACATAGATGCCTCCCTTCTCTGTGTTCAGTAGTTCACTAGATACCTGCCCAGTGAGAGCAGTTTGGTATGTTCAATCGAAGTAATAGGGAGACGCTTTACCGCCGTCTAAATTCCTTTGAAATACATCCAAAAATGTATGTTGTGACCGTCCATTTTCACCTCGCTATAAAGACATTATCGTTGTGGCCAAAAATACAGATCTGCTGAAAGGTTATTATGGAATTTTTGCCCAATGACAATAAAAATAAACTGCCTACCCCAGCTTTAAGACAAAGGAATTCTTTAAGTTATTAAACTGAGTAATGTAGGCAGAGATGCATATTTAAAATTGAAAGAAATTATTTGCACACGAAAAGGGAATAGGCTAATGTTGCATTTGAGTTTCTTCAATTGTTCAAAAAAGAGACATTCTTGCCTTAAATTTGTCCCTTGACTTAGCTCATATTGAATTTAGATGGTGCTTATTTAAAGGGGACATATTATGCTTTTTTGTCTCTTTCAACCTATAAATGATGTTACAGAGTCAGATTGCCGTTTTAAATGATGCCAAAGTATGAAATAATGAGGTAAGGGTATGTAGCAGTAATCCCTGTGGGCTGTTTC
>JAPXVT010000030.1:147875-164226 GCA_029823135.1 Acanthurus reversus | reverse complement strand
GCACACGAATTTCATTTCCTGTGAGGTCCAGTTTCTCTAAAGTGGTCCAGGTCCACTCCATGCCACATGTTAGGTTGCTGATTTTATTCCATTGCAGATATAGAAACTGGAGGGCAACAAGGCGAGGGAAATGGGCCAAGTTGATCTTGGTCAACTGATTGTGCTCCAAGTGGAGTTCTTTAAGCTTAATGAGCCCAGCAAACCCATTCCGGGCCAGACTCCGTAGACGGTTGCTGCTTAGGCCCAGGTATTCCAGGCTGCGGCAATCCCAGAATGCCCGAACAGGTGTGGTGCGAAGTAAATTGGAGCGGAGGTGGAGTATCTGGAGCTTCCTCAGTCCATGAAACAGCTCTGGTTCCAATGCAGTCATCTGATTGAAGGACAGATCCAGTATCTGGAGATTGATGAGGTGGATGAAGGTTGTGTTGGGCAACTTGGTGATACGATTGGAACTCAGATTGAGGTCCTTCAGTTTGTAGAGCCCTTGAAAGGCATCCTCTTGTACTGTGGTAATCTGGTTGTGGTCTAGATGTAGCCAAGTGAGCTGGCTGAAACCATAGAATTGATCAGGACTGAGCTCGGTGATGCTATTGTGTCGTAGTGACAACCCCAGGGCACCCTTGTCCACACCATCTGGGGGTGCCTGAAGCCCCTGGGTGTCGCAGTAGAACTGCAGGTCCTCACAGCGGCATTTTTGAGGGCAAGTTGTGCACGATGCAGGAGGCAGCTGGCACACTAGGAGCATGCTGATCACACACAGACACAGAGCCGCTGGTGCAGGTCCCACCAATGGCCACCTTGAATGGAAACCTGGGTGGGTTCAAAGATAAGAAAATGAACTGTGGGGCGGGAAAGCTTATCTCTGCAGAGCACTTATTACTAATTCATGGTGACGATTGTGCTTTTTGTATGTGCTCTTGTTCTTGCCAACGCATGCACCAGTTTAGATATCTTACATTAACAACTTTGACAATATATTTAAACATGATTTCTTTTAGCTTAGGTTGAAAGCAGTAGCCCTCTACCAAGGCATCTAATAATCAATTACTTACCTGGACTTTGGTTTATCTTCCCCGCTATTTATATATAGCCTGTTTCATCCTTTTTTTCGTGTTCTATAATTAGACTTTAATGGAATTTTCCTGAATACTGTCATTCATATATTAATCATTGGTCTACATTTTTTTCTTCATTTTTAATAGAACAAATATGCTGTTTTATTTTTCATTCTCAGTCTCATCACCTAAGCATCTGGTATGCAATGTAAAATGTATTTAAAACTATATATATTCCCTATGCATGAGTCGCGTGGTGAAGAAGGAAAAATGAAGGACAATTGCAGTAAGTAGACTGGGGTGAAGAGCTTTTATTCCTTAGCCTCCCTTGCTTTTACTTGTATTCCCTATTCATGCCCAGACTTGCCATATAAAGGGGGTAACTTACCCATTCTTTTGTGCACATCGGAGGCTGCATTCAACTATCCTTTTCCACAGACTCTTGGAGCAACCAGATGGAAGAAAAATCCAAAGGGAAAAAACCCTTTTGAGTAAGCACAAAAGGAATCAGCCTCTTTGGGAATAAAGCAATTCTAAGCCCACCCAATTGAAACATAATAAGAAATTCCATGTCACAAGATGATGTTTATTCCTGTTATTTTGCTTAGAGTCCTCTTAAATCCAAGCTTAATGAAAGGGTTCAATCGTTCTCTTCATCCCACGAATCCTTGAAATGAATATTTATATATTTTTTTAAGTTGATCAGTTGCATCCAGAGCGACTCCGGTGAACAGACCCCCTCCCTCCTCTCCTTTTTTTCTTTTTCTTTTTTTTACCCTTTTGTTTCCCTTCCACCGCAATGATGTCAACTCAGATGGTTAATTGAAGATCAAGTGTTCCTCTTTCATGGCTGTGGTCTTCCAACCCTAACTTGTTGATGGCAGCCAGAGATCCTGCTTCCGACACGGGCTCAGTCTCAGCATAGCCTCTGCAGAGCTGTGAGCGGAGCCCTCGTCTGCTAGCTGAGACGCAGGGAGAGAGAAAAAAGCAGAGCAGGGAGTCAGGATGTTATTCTGTGCTTTTTGTTGCAGCCACTCACTGCTACAGAGTGGTGGCAGCCTGGCGTCGATCATCACTACTGTTTCTCTCTCTCTCTTTTTCTCTCCCACACTCACAAACACCCTCTCACTCTCTTGCTCAGTCACTTGCTCTCTGCCTCATACACACTGCTTGTGCACCTCAGTCTCCCTCCACCTCCCTCTTGCATCCCCCTTCCCTCCCACTGGCTCGTCACCATCAGAATATTGATACGCGAACGTGTTGCGGCAGCTTGCTGTTAAAATTAACCACAGCTGTAAATCTCAGCCTCGCCTTGTCATTGTTCTGCATGCGCTATATATGAATGTATACCAGAGACATAAACAAAATAACATAACAAAGCAGAATATAGTTTATAACATGTGGCTGTAGACGACATCCGCAGGGTAAGCAATGCTGTGCTGCATTGCAATACCTCTGTACAGGAGCAAGTATGCAGTAGCAATGCTAACACAGGGTGTCTGACTTATATTCATAATTTACATATCCTGAGTGCAGGGCTTTAATTTTTGAGTACTGGCATGTGATGTATGGCCAGCTGCTCTGAAGTTAAGTTAGAATGGCTTTCACCATGTAATTGAAAGGCTAGATATTTGCTTGATGGTGTGAACTTCAAGGTGATATCAAAGAGCTGTTAACTTGTTTTTATTTTTTTCAATGGGCAAACGGATTTGATTTGTGGTTTTGTTGAAAGAAGGATGAATTTCAACACCATTTACAGTGCTAAACAGAACGTGATGCCTGTTAGCCAAATGTAGGAAAATGCTGAATTTTCTTCAATTATTTACAGTGGGTGGAGGTGAATGTAAGGGTAATTGCGATAAACTATATTGAAAGCAGCCCAAAACAAGGCACAAGACCATGTGAAGTACAGATTACAGTATGAAGCACCTTTTTTTTTTTTTGCTTTGGCACTTACCACCTACCAACCATTAATTGTACTCAAGGCTATTTTTCTAATTTTAACTTAAACATGACCTCAGATTAAAAGCATTTTGAAAAAAAATGAAAAACACATTAGAAATGGACAGCCCATAACTCTGTGATCATCTGACACCTGGAGCATATTTGACTTTTGTTGAATTGTTCCATAATGTACCAGTCGAGTAATTTTGTGGAAAAGGAGTGTACCTAAATCTGTCCTCAAGGAGATGGATAGAGACTCACTTGGGTATCGCAGAAGATGCTGCAGAGAATAGGTCTCCATAAGAAGCACCTGAATGACTGCTTTAGAATCTTCTGGCATGGAAATGAAAAATAGGCTAGGCATGAATGAAAAAGGATTGAGTACGGGCCAAAGCAGACTAAAGCCCTACCACAGCACTGCAACCAACCGGCACAAAATCACAGGGGATTAGTGACGTTGGAGCTCCCTGGCCCCTATCTATGTACACAACCCCCCAATGGGTAAAGGGCAGTGGGGGGATGGGGCGGGTCAATGCCACCACCATGCATGGTTTTATGTCGCAGTTAATTTGATCATTGTAAGGGGGAATGAAGTGTCCAATGTTAAACTGGTTCTTTGCCTCTTTTTCTGATGCTCTCTATTTTCTGTTCATTTAATTATGTTCAGACTTTATTATTCTCCAGCATGTTTCCATCTTTCCATCCTCCCTGAAGTTTTAGATTTCCCACATTTTCGCTTGAGCAGTTTGCAGAATGTGACTGAGCATCTTTCTGCTCTCAGTGGAGGCCAGTTTTTAGGGCTTTTACTACTGTGTAGCGCTTAGCTGTGTGGGTACTGCCAGTGGTGTTGCAATATTACGCTACATAATTTACACAGTTATGTGTAGTAAATTGTGATGGTAGGCATCATAAATTTAATATTGAAGATAAGTAAAAACCCACTTGCAGAGAAAAGATCAGAATTATATTTTCAGTGTTACTTTACATTATTACTGGGTAGTGTTTTTACAGTGAATTTGATCTTTTTGAAGGCCACTTTTTATTTATAAACAATAGACCATGCCCACACTAATGGGAATACATTTGAATGCCAACTTCTTACTCTTAAATACACAAACAACACTAAAGCTGATATTTTCACCACCAAAATGGATCTTTTGAAATAATGGTCTTGGTGTGTTGTAATGATGCTTTCTGTCAACATGTCGACCTTATCTAAACACGGTCAAAGTGCTTCTGCTTAGGAGCATTGTAGGGAAATCTCTTTCACAGAAGCCAGTCCTTCGTTGTCAAAAACAGTGTTTCTAGGGTTTCTTCAACTTGTAGCTGTTCAGCCCAAATAGACAGTGAGCTATGTAAAAATGACCTACAACACAAAATGATTAGGGCAAAAGTGGATTTTAAAATAATGGAAGACACCAAGACAAACTTTGGTTAAACAGGCAATAGCCAAATCAAGGTTTATCTGTTCTTCATCCTCATCTGAGTCATTAAAGATTAGAATCTGTGGATAAGATGTCCAGTTTTCTCATTTCTACATGTCACAGTGCAGGCGTTCCCCATTAAGAGACTAAACTTTGTATTGCAGGATGCCTTTAATGCTTTACTGTAATATATTGTACAGTGTTCTGTACAACATTTATGAAGAGAACTGTTGAAGCAGCAAGGCTTGGACATTTCTGCGCAAATAAAATTTTGCATGTAAATACAGTTTGCAGCAGCACTTAAGAGGGTGTGGTGCCCATAAATTATAGTACTAATGTAGATGCAAATCAGCTGTTTTTTAACCAAAGCAGCTGTTCCTTTTATTGATCGTACTTTGAGTGTGCATAAACTATTAATTGAAATTGTGGTCCACTGTTTGTTTGTGTGCTGAATGATTCACTCGCAACGCTATGAGTTAGAGAATTATTCCAGTGTTTTAACAGAGGGTAATGGGGCTCTTTTGACAGCCTTTCTATTCAGGGCACAATGGTTTACAATAAGCAAAAGAACCGAAATGGATGAGGATGGGCATTTGCAGAACACCAGCTGCAGTAAAATGTGAAGATCTCTTTTACTGTCGCTGGAATGTATTAAATACAAACAAATAGATTGACGTATAAATACTTTGGCAGACATATGAATTTTTAATTTTTTTTTTGCCAATAGTTAGTATGAGACAGCCCTCATGAAATTATGCAGAGACATTCGTTAACAACAAAACAAACATTCTAATATGTACAGCCACCAACATCTAACAGCATAAAATATTGACCTCACGCAGAATTTTAAAAACAAAATTATTTTACAACTAACTGACACTTTTTCTAAGTTACTGCACTGCAGTTCCTTGCAAAATAACACAACTGCACACAAGTAGTTATTTTTAGAGAGAAACTGCTAAAAATTCCGTCTTCTAGGCAGCAAACACAACAAAAACTGAGATCTGGTTAATGATGTTAATACATTTTTCAGGATGTCCACCTGTCATAGTAATCAAAAAGAATTGAAGAAAGAAAAAAAGGAAGCAAAAGCCAGTGGGCTAAAGAGGAAAGCAGTGAGAGAGATACATGATTTAAAACTAAGAGCATTCCTGTTAACGGTATATTCTGAATAATTCAATTGAATTTAATCCTAAGGTTTTGTTGTACGAGCATCCATAAAAAATTTGTTGGAAACATTTGTCACTGGGCTGTAGTACTCAGTGATTTCTCTCCCATGTTTATGTTTCAGGCTGGAAGAAAGGACAGGAGTGATGCTCTGAACACAGCCATCGACAGGATGACTAAGAAGACCAGAGACCTTCGCAGACAAGTTAGTTTTTTTGTGTCCTCATTTTACACATAACTTCTGTGTTTGTGGGCTGGTGTCTGTCATGAATATGAACTGGAGGGAAGGGGTGCTATGTAATGACGTCAACAACTACACTAAAGATATCAGTACAAATGCATAATATATTATTTAAGCCCTCTCAATTTTTTTTTTTTTTAATGTCTTATTTCACAGCTGCGCAAAGCTGTTATGGACCACGTCTCTGACTCTTTCTTGGAGACCAATGTTCCCCTTCTGGTCCTGATTGAAGCTGCCAAAAACGGCAATGAGAAGGAAGTCAAGGAATATGCACAGGTGTTCCGTGAGCACGCCAACAAGCTGATCGAGGTAATGTAGGATTTTCCAAACCTGATGTGACCCAAATATAGAACCTTCAGATTTCTTTCCTTTCCATTCAATTGGTTGTGAACAGCAGAGCTTATATTAAACATCAGTCCTCTTTCAGTTTCTCTGTTAAATATCTGTGGCTCTCTTCTCAGAGATTCCCTTATGATACAACTTTAGGATTACAGTGCCTCATAAACAGCAATCTGGGATCTTTTTTCCCAAATGAACACAAAGCTATAAACATTGAAATGATTTTCTGGGGCTGCTGTCTTTGTCCTTCAATCTGATTATATATATGTATGTATGTTTGTGTGTCCCTCCCTTTGTCTCTCTCCCCCTCTCTATCTCTGTCTCTCTTTCTCACACACACAAACACAAACATACACACTTTCTGACAGCATTTTTTAAATTGAAGGCGATTCTGATTCTAATCTGATGCTGTGATGTTATAGTGAGCAGACAAACAGGACATTGCAATCTTTGGTTATAGCAGCGGATCAAATTTTTAAGCAGAACCATGGGAGTAAAACAACCACAACTCAAGGATAAGTGCTACCTGTGGGAAAATCTTGTACTTGCCACAACAGATTGAAGTACTGCCTCTTATTGGCCAAATCTGCAAGTATGCCTTAGTGATACTTGAAAAATAAATGTCTTAAAAGGGGCCTTGTGCATCCTGAGTGTAGTGATGATTCCTTACTGTGGCTGGTCTTGCGTTTAAACAGAGGTATATATTTTGAGAATGATTTGTTTGTCTCCGATGCTGTATACTAGGGATAGATAAAAAAAATTCTCTGTTGATTCTTCCATTGATAGCAACGAGAATACAAAATGAATGAGCAAATGATGGACTTATGATGGATCGGCAACAAGCTAAGAGAAACATCAGCTGTCCTCATTAGTGGACTCCCCTTCAGTTTCATAAACGCCTGTCATAGCCTTATATTCTGACATTTGCAAGTGACATCTCCCTATGGGCAAATGACAATTAATATTGCTGGATTTGATAGTCCAGTAAAAGCAGGGCAGCATAAGCCTTCACTGGGGTCTTCACTGCAGTGTCAGAGGGAAAGGAGGGCCATGCTGAGGAGTTGGCTCATGCATAGCTCCTGAAGGCCGTTTATGTGAAAAATGGTATTAGAGCAAGATATTGATGGACACTTCCTAATGATCTGGTACCACATCTAAAAAAAACCTAGATGGCATACACATGTTTTATTAAAAATAAATTAATGACAATAAAGCTGGAGATGGTGACATTTGAAAATGAAACTAGTTGTAGCAAAAGACTCTTTGCACCAAAGATTCACAGCCAGACAGAACAGTTGCAGGGAAAGTTGCTGCGGAGGAAACTTGTCCGTCTGAGCTCGACTCAAGCCTGACGGTGTCTCTTGCAGACACTGTCAGCAAAGGCGTATTTTGAGCGTAAGGCACGTCACTTGTTTCAACAGTCAGTCAGCTCATACTGATGTCACCTGTGTCCAAGAAGTGCAGCGCAGAGCAGCCAGTAGGAACAGCGCTGGTCAGAGAGCGGCACTGATTAGGCAAAGATAATAAGAGATTTAGGATTTGTAGACTCCTGAATTTACTCTTCATTAAGCTCTGTGCTCTAACACAAACAAGCCAATAAGATTGTTGCATCTGCGAGCTCTGACCAGGATCCAACAACTATACAGCTGTGCCCCATTGCAACTCATGCAATCTTTTAGGATTTTCTTCAGTTTCAGGCTGAATCTGTGGATTTTGAGCTTGTCGTAGTTAAACGTTGTGTCTGGGGCTCTTTCTAAAACTGATGCTCATTATTCGGCGAGGAAGGAGATTTATGTTCTTAACCTTTTTAAAATCAAACACTGAAAAGTGTAACGTCATGCTCTGGCAAAACTGTTAGGGCGTCTTCATTCTCCATTGAAACCTTTGCTGTGTAACAAGCACAGCTAACATTGCATCTGCTTCAGTAATCCTAAAATGAACATTATGCTGTGTTACATTTTTATTACTTGATACTAGCTGGTTAACCTGTGTTACTTATAGCTATTCAAAGTGCTAGCAAGCCTGGCCAGCTAAGCTTAAGTCTGTGGCTTGAATCTGGAAATCACAGCTCTCCAGTTTGCAACATCAGTAACTTGAACGCGACCAAAAAGCCCAACTGTACTTTCAACGTTAATATACAAAGAGACATGTCCTCCCCTTGTCCTAAGGTTGTCCTAAATCGTATGAGAGTCTTTGCTTCTTTTATGGATGAAGTGAAACACAAGTTAAGTTAGCTGCTGCACTGTGATTTTTAGGCTTTAGCATGTATCTTTATACTTAAACTTCAACCTCTTTTGCTGCTGAGACAGTTTGACATCCTGAACATATCATTCAAATTAATATTGTTAACCCTTCTTTTTGCGTCTGTCCAAAAAAAAAATGTTTTCCCCCCGAAAAAAATCAGAAAATATTTCTCCAGGGAGTGCAGTTGGTCACTGTGTGAGCTTCATACTAATTCCAGAAATGATATTCTCAGACCACATAACTAATAGCTTTCTATTGGTATAATGACAATTTCTCTAGATAGAACACAGAAAATGACTGATGTTTACCCCAGAATTACCAACTGCAGCTTTAAGAACAACATACTTTTTTGTTTAGTTGTTAAAAAGCAGTAATGACAATGGATGTGAAGACATTAGCAATGAAATAAGCAGTTTTGTGTGGGCTCTATCCAAGCTTTGTGTAATTGTGTAAGTGACAAGTAGAACAAACTGTTCTCCATAAACCATTTAATTTTCAAAATAAAAAGGAAATAACTTACCTGCAAGTAAAACTAACCTACAGTGTAAATAATGAGTGATAGGTTAGTTTTTAAAATCATGTCTTAACTGCAAAATGTTGTATTACTTTCCCAATCTCTGTGCTTGTACAGTGGGACCAAAACTGCTAGCTCTTTCTGGCTCACTAAAATATTCATCAGCAAAAGTATATTTTGTCACATAAATTAAAAATGGAAGTTACATGTCTGAGGGTCACCACTGTAAGCACATAGGCAGTGCAGTGCTGTATCATAAAGATAACAGAATGCCATATGGATGTAAGTTTGCAGAAATTAAAACAAAAAAAACCCCAAAAACTTCACATTTACTGATAGTTATGATTTAAACACTGGGCGGTGTTGGTGCGTCTGCCTGATAGCTCGGTGTGGTTGTTACTAGTGTTGTAAATAAGGAAACTCTTCCTCATATCTATTATTACACCTTGCACGCTCAGTAAGACAAAAAAAAAAAAAACCCTGCAGCAATCCACAGTATTTTTTTTTTTTTCCAATATGTGTGTTCCCCTTAGAAAAATAAAATCTTAGTGGTACAGTCAAATCACAGGTCAGTGTTGTATTAAGTCACCACTAATGTATATAAAATTTATTAACATTCTTTTGCAGTTTGAAGATAATAACAGTGCACCCACAAGAAAGAACATGAATGTAGATGGATGACGTAATCTTTAAGGTATGTTCAGCTGCTAAGTGAATTCCAGAGACAACATGATTGCATCCAAAGGCAATGAAAAGACAGGGGCAGATGCAGCCAGGCAGTCATTCATTCCTGCTGCAGCAAATTGAGGACAAAGCCCTGTTTCCACTGAGTAACCAGTTCCAGACCAGTTCAGTTTGGTACGGTGCGGTATTTTATTTATTTATTTATTCTTTTACATTTCCACTATCAAAAGGGTACCAAATCACAGTTGAACAGCACATGACGATGTGTTGCTAAAAAGTTTTTAGGCAGAACTTAAGCAAGGTCTTAACAGAATCTTGGTTCGTATCTGATCAGCACTGCCTAGTTTTACAGTTCAAACAGAGTTTTGAGTGCTTGTTGAGTTGGGCTGTACAACCGATCAGATTTGCGGAATGTGTGAAATGTGACAAATCTGGACTGGTAACATCCAGACGCCTGCCCCATATTAGATAAACAGTTGTGATTGTCCTGACACTGGCCAGTACTACTGAAAATCTATCTGAATGGGAGGAGGGCCAGACCCATCAGCCAGAGCACATAAACCATGAGCCTCGTCTAGTTCCCGGGCTATGAATGGAATATTTTGTAAATGTAAATAGTCTTCCATAAGCAGGAAAAGCAAAGTGCCACCAATCCCAGGCCCTGTTTGTATGACATCATGAGTTGTGCAAGTGTAGGCCGCCTTGAGGTAAATGGTACATTAGTTCACAACACGCTTGTTTGAAAGCAACATTATGACTGACCCACATTCATTTGTAGGCCATTTCAAACAGCTCTTGTACCCTTGTTTGTCACAAACATAATTGTACTTTAAAGGTAGTATTTATATGGTTTAGTAAAGCAAAATGTGTGCTTTTATGTAATGGATTAAGTGTCAATAAAGCTGACATACTTTTCCATTAAACAACAGCATAGTGTAATTGTATAATAACAAAATTCACTTAACCACTAAATGGAAAAAGTCCAAATTAAATGACCTACTGTCAGACATCGCCCCCATTGGAATCCTTTTTTCCTGTGTATTCATTTTGTTCATTTAATGTGTTATTGGACTTTATTCAAATGTAGTCATGTCTGAAAAGAAACGGTGGCAATTAAAGTTCATATTGATATTTGTTGCCAAATCAAATGGCTTAGTTGTTTTATCCATTTTACTAGGTATTTTTAAGCAAATTCATCATCTTAAAAGCAGAGGGAAAAACAGACTAAGCTTAGTTTTGTTGCCTGAAGGCCGTGTTCTTAAAGTTTGATGGTACTCAGGAAGATGTGGAGATTTTGGAACTGAGTTAGCAGAGAAATGTAACCCATAAAAAACGACTAAATATACAGCATTTGTAGTGTCCTCATCAGATGCTGTAAATCCATTTAAATTCTTCTCCTAATGACAAAAAATGTCAGTTGATCCTAATTAGAATTAAATAAACTAACTTGGATAGTTAAAGCCTATTATTATACACTATCAAATAATTAAATTATAATTAAATATGACATGCACCAAGCTATGAGGCTCTCATCCAGGAAAAGGGATGGTGATGACATCAGATATGGAATAGTTTAAATGATTTGGATAGAATGATGTTTGTTTTGAGTGCAAAATCTGTTTTTCATTAAAAGCTTTGGAGTGAAAAGTCACTATAAGATTTGTAACACGACAAGTTAAGATGCAGAGCTGCCTCCACTTAGGTGTGACCAGTGATCCGATGGATTAATATAATAAGTGGTGGAAAATAGCAAGAATTTATCGGGAGATTTCTCATTTTTTAGGATCATTACACCTTGTTTTTTAATGCATTTTGACAGAAAAAAAAACAAGTTTACATACCTTTGTCTTATCCTGCTGTGTATCTGCCATCTGTCAAAAGATATAGAAATATTACAGTCCACAACATTGTGTTGTAAAATAGTCTACTGATTAAATTGTGATTCTTGGTTCTTTGTTTAATTTTATCATAAATAAATCTTTAAAAAGGCTTTCTAAGGTTTTTGACATTTACTCTGTGAAAACCAAATTAAGAAATCGGGATAACCAGAATGCATGTCAGTTGTTTTGAAGCATGGCGTAACTTTTATGTCAGATTTCTGGCATATTTTACTAAGGGAGCTACTAAAGAAGAAACAGATCTTTACCAGTGATGTCATTTAATACATTACAACATCATATATTTAGTTTCTAAAACACATTCTCCACTTTTTCCCACCTCTTTTGCCTTTCTCTCTCTCCTGTCCTGGCAGCCGGAGATATGTGTTATCTAGCCTTGTTCAGTCATATTTCCTTGAGCTTCCATCTCTGCATTTTCTTGCATTTAGAAGTCCATTCATTAAGACAAATACATGTTATTTTGCATGATATTTGTGACACATTGTGATTCATTGAACATGCTTTTCTTGTGTGGTGTTGGGATAATGAGATAGCAGTGGTACACGCTTGTGATCATAAGAAGCTTAGTTTGTCATCTCATTTATTTAAATCTGCATATTATCCATCATGCTATAGTATGTATTGAGACAGTTACATGGCATTACTACAGTCAGTGTGCACTGAATGGTATTTCAAAGAAAGGGTGTGATTAAAACAAACTACATGTAAAAGCCATTAAAGTTTACAAGTTTGTCCGTATTGCGTGTATCTGTCAAGGCAGCAAAATTAAAATACCCGTCCTCACATAAGTGGTTTGACATTCTCATTTTCATTAAATGAACTGCCTCTTGTTACAAAAGTTAAGTTTATATAACTTTGTTGCCAGCTGAAGTTGTTTAAAGAAAAAAGAGAGAAAATTTGATGATGAAGTTTTCATAGATTTAGGTAACTCCGACTCCCCTGACATTTATAGTAGTATGGTAAAGCATGGCAAGTGGAATAGTGACAGTTGACTTGTTCGTCCCCCTCCACAAGCCTTTTATGCTGAAATGGCTGTTTTCACTGGAGTAAACACGATGAGAGTGAGAGGAAGCTTATACTAAAGATCATGAAAGTAGAAACACAGGACTCTCCATAAAGTGCCAGTTTGTCTTTATGTACCCTGCTCTCTCACCCCTCCTCACGGTTTACTGAATGCTCTCCCAGTGGTCCCTGCATGTGTTTGCATAGTGATGTAGGATGTGTTTATATCAATGTTTCAGTGCCTCACCAGCACAGTGGAATAAGTGCTTCTCATCAGCAAAATTGCTTGGGAATTTCAAGGTGGGGGTGGGTATCTTCTTGTAGAATTGAAACTGAAGGGCTGAGGATCTTTCACACTCTAATTCACTCTGCCACTCTTGCAGCTGGTGATGCATTCCGCCACCAGTGCTTTAATGGATTTTCTTACAAATCTTACTTTCGTAGATTTGCACCACATTTCTATACTCGTGTAGTAGCATTTTATGCCATCTTAAATCTCGAAGTGTTTATTAAAGAAACTGAGAGCAAAAAGATGAAATAGGTCGGAAAAAATGTTTTTCCCTTCTATTTTGAAGAGAAAAGTACAAAAGTTGAAATGTAAATATCCAAGCTGTCCGTAAAAAAACACTGATTGGTTTTTTTAATCCTCCATTGTTGTGAATTCATGTAGTGCTTAAATTCAGTCTATGATCATAATTGACAGTTCTGTGTTGCACTCAATTTTAGATATTACGGTAAAACTGAGGTTTTGTTTACCTCCAATGTAACACTACTTATCTAGCTGCATGTCCTAGATGTCTGCAATTAAATATATCAATAAATATAACAGATTGATGGCTAAAACTGAAAAAGAAGGAACCCATGTTATAAAAAAATGTTCAATCCTTGTTTCTGCTATAAAACAATGAAGAGTTGCTTTTTGCCATTGTAATTGATTATGTTTCAGCACATTTTTTTGTCCATTGGATAATCCCACTTTGGCACAGTTCCTCACATGCCAGCCATTCTGTTTCGGAATTGTTGCCAGCACATCTCAAATACCAAATGGGAATCTTCAAAGTCCCTGACCTATATTTTTTGTGAATATGAGTAGATGCATAATGTTACTCTGGAAGCTGCAAGAATATTTAGAAATAATTGCGGGAGAGCTTAATTTGTTGGTCAGTACACAGAAATACACTCACAAACCATAAATGTTGGCAGCTACAAGCAAGACTTGCTTAGCTCATCAACTCCAGTTCTCACTTGTTTTCACAAGTGTCAGGAATATTTGCCTTTTAAATTCCAGTAGCGTAATGGCAATCTGGCAGCCTTGTGATATGTTAACTTAGGACAACCACATAGTGAGTTACTAACTTCAACTTTCATTGCTTTCAGAGAAATTTACCATCTTTTTAGGAAGCAAATACAAAACTTTTTTTTTTTTTAAATCAGTGTATCTATCCACAGCTTTTGTTTTCCTCCCTGCTTCTCCTTCTCCCCTCTGTGCCATCATATTTTATCATTTTAGCAGCTTTAAAAATTAATCCTCAGCTGTGGGTTTGTATTCCACAGGGATTATTTGTATTGCAGCTCTGCTCTATTTCTGATACCATAATGAACTTAACGAAGTTTAATTATGTATCTGTGTTTTGCTCTTTCTGTGTTTCTCTCGAAATAATACTGTGTTAGAGTCCCTGTCTGTGGCTAAAAATGAGATCTGTTTGTGTTCTGTTTAGGTGGCCAACCTGGCATGCTCCATCTCCAACAATGAAGAGGGAGTGAAGCTGGTCCGCATGGCAGCATCTCAACTGGAAAGTCTTTGCCCCCAGGTACCTGGCTGTTTGGCCCCCAACTTCCACCCAGCTCATTTATTGTGCACATGTCTGTCTTTTTATTACCAGCTACGGCTTGCCAATGTAAAAATATTAGCTTATACAAATGGTGGCTTTAGCAATTACAGACAATAAGTGAAATTGCTGCTGTGATGTTAACTGTTGAGGTCTATTTGCATATTGCCAATAAGAATTATTGATTAGGACAACAGTTGTTGTTGTTTTTTTTTCTGTGGTTATGTGCACACCTTAAGTGGGTTGTCAAATTTAAGTCAGAGTTTGCGTAATGCACATAACAGACATGGCTTTATTTGTCTTTGAAGTGTAGTATGAATGCAGTATGAGTTCCTTTAGTGTTGTAATTCTTTATTTGTGCTAGAAAGGTGTCTGGACACAGCTCTGTGTGTGGGTGTTGTCTCTCTTCCCACAGTCTTTTTTTAACCACAATAAAATTAAATAAAATATGGGAAAAAAGTCACAAACATACCATACAAGAAGGGAAAGAGATAGTGGTAACTATGAGGGGTAAAATAATGACGATACTAATTAATTTGAGTTGCTAGTACAGTGACAAGGACAAGATCCCCCACTAGCTTCCCAACCAGGCAATTAGAAAATTTGTGTATGAAACAAGTACTGCAACTGCACTTCCGAATGTGGTAATTTGCAGTAACAGTATGCTTATGAGTGTACTGATTCACTCTCATTCTTTGCCCTCACGTTACATGTGCTTAACTGTCTAAACACCATTGGGTCTATATTTGCACACTCCACGGCAACCTTTTTGAAAGACTTCTTCCATCTATATACACAAACCTGGAGTTCCAGATTTACTGGTGTAAGTGGCTGAATAGATGCAACACTGCAAGAAGGAGTCCACCAGTGAGCCCATCTTTTTTATCCCATATCCTTATAAGTACCATTCCCTCATCTGTACTCTGAGTCTTGCCAGCTCTCTTTACTTTGCTACCACGGCTCCTTTTAGTGTGATCTAATGACTCCCATTCTCCCTGAGCTTTGAAATCGACAGATGTTCCTTTCCCAAAAAACAAGCAGCTATTAGTTTTATTTCATTCAATCCTTCAAAACACTCAGTGTTTGTAATTACTCCAGAAATGAATAGGCTTCATGATGCAGACCCAACACTGGGGTGGGAGAGTCGGGGGCTTGCACAATCAACCTGTGCTAATGTTGTGGCTGAGAGCTATGCTGTAATGGAGCTTTAATGGCTGTAATTGGGTGATTACAGGTGATTAATGCAGCGTTGGCCCTTGCTGCCAAGCCCAACAGTAAGGTGGCCCAGGACAATATGGATTTGTTCAAGGAGCAGTGGGAGAAGCAGGTCCGTGTCCTCACTGATGCTGTTGATGACATAACATCCATTGATGACTTCCTTTGTGTGTCTGGTGAGTGTCGCTCATTTGCATGTCATAGCCATGCTGGGCCAAAAGGAATGTGTAATACTGTTGGAATGATCACTGATATTTTTTATTTTTTATTGATTAATTTTTTTTCAAGACATTTGAGATTGGAAAACAGGCAGTGCACTGTTGATTGGTAGACGGCTCTTTTGGTCAGTATTAAGATGTATTTGCACTAAGTACTCAAAAGCTTTCTCAAAAGGAAGTAGAACAGCTGTAAAGGATCTTTAGTATTACTCATTTCTGATGAGAGCCATACGTACCAAGGCTGGTCAGGCTCTACAGAGGAAACCACTGAGGCATCAGCTGCACTACCTCTGCAAGGTCTGAAATTGACATCCTGTCACATGCGTTAAAAATACAAATGGTTTGTAAGGCGCACAGTTTAAGAGTTCCCGTTAAACATTAAGCAGACTGACTTCTCTCACTTCTAGCCAAGGACGGACTGTAATTTACACAATGAACATTTGCATTTCACAGGCTCCCAATTAATAAGCAGTCACAGAATTTGTCTTCAGTCCTCCTCATCCAATACTTGAGCTGTCTACTGGCCCTTATAATTTCAGGAATATGCAGACACACAGCAGAGACAGGGAATTTCCTG
>JAPXVT010000030.1:87792-98965 GCA_029823135.1 Acanthurus reversus | reverse complement strand
AAATATACATTCCTTATACTAGGTGTTAAGATTCCCTCAATTATTTGTTCAGTTGCTTTACTTGAAATACATCCTTACAGACTTTTAAATATACCAAGACATTAAACATTCAGTTGAACACCTTTGCATAAGCTAATCCAGCAGTGTCATACAGCATTGCTGACTACCAATCATCGTATATGTATTCTGGGTACCCAGCACTGTATTTTAATGGCTGACATCTCAGGGCTGCAATTCCGGTGTGATTTATATCTTCTCAAGTCATCAGTTACAATCAGACCCAAGGATCTGACTTTGTGCTTGCTGGACAAGCATAGGTAATACATTAGGGAGGAAAAAGAAAAAGAGCTGTGTCACATTTACAATTTTTTATGAAAATTTGAATCAAAGGTGCCGCAGTAGGGGTGAAGAAGGTTAGATAGAGAAAGTAAAAGGGGGTGACAGCGTTGCGCATTGGTACGCAAGTCTGTGTCTCATCCTTAAACCAATTTCGTTCCTCAATACTCTGGGGAGGGGTCTGATTTGCACCGTTTCCTTTCTCCGAGTAAGTGTTTATCCTGCTTTTACAATTAGATCTCGCTCCCAGCTGCTGCATTAATCAAATAGCCAGACATATTGTCTGCATTTGAAGATTGAGGGAATGTGTCCTACATGTCTGCCTCTGTGCTAACAGGCTGCGAAACAGCACAGTTAATGGTTAGGTAAGCGTCTCACACATACTGTGCATTGATATGACGGGTCAAGAGGATTTTAGAGAGCCCTGAAAGGGAGCCAGAGTGAAGGTTATTTAGATGTATGGTGCTTGTAAACATGCTTTGGAAGCTTTTTATTATTGATATTGCTTTTATTTATCTTGGTATTTTGCTGTGTTCAGATATATGGACAAAAGATGGTTCTGACAACATTCAAAACTTTAAAAAATATCAAAATATTGTAATATAATTTAGAATTTTATCAGGTACTTAAAGTAGAGATGTTGATGTCGGACCTTGAGAAATAACAAGTGAGGCAAAAGAATACTTTTATCGAGGGTTGTTTGCCTTGCATTACATAATAGAGGAACCTCAGACCTCCCAGTTCAATGTCAGGCTTTAATGAATGTCTTTATTTTAATTCAAAGCAGCAAAAGGTTTTCAAATGAAGCTTCACATTTTCTCAAACAAAATCTTCATTTTACATGAAGAGGTGCATTGGCTTAAATATTTTAACCTTGTTTTTTGATGAATGGCAGTTTTGTAAACATGAATGCATACCAATGCACATAACTGATGTACGTGTGTTTCAATGTCCCACCTGTAGCACTGTCTGTTTGGTTTCACACACAAAGAGTAAAGAGCCTATTAAAACTGTTTCAGAGGAAACGCAGCAGATAAACCTGAACTTACAATAAACATCACAATCCTTTATGCTCAAGTTGGACAGATGTTCATTTATACTTTAAATTAGGGATGCACAATAATTACTGGCCCGATATTACAAAATATGATATCAGTTTTATTGTACAGATAATAAAATTTTAGCTGATAAATACAGCCAATAGCACTGTTAATCTGCACAGTAATTAACCATAGGCTTTCAGTTCTAAAGGCCTATATTTTTCTTATTGAGTGATGCACTTTACTCCATAAAAGCCAAAATTTTTAATGTATATTATGGAAAAATACACGACCACTGGAAGAGTCAGAAGTGTTCTTTGTTGTTCTGTAAACAGTAGTGATGTCAGTTAGATTTTGAGAGAGTTATGGAGTAATAAGTCATCTGTAGCATTACATACCCTCAGGCGTGCAAAAATACAGGTTATCATCCACTTTTTAAAATACAAATAGTGAAAGCGATTATCGGTTAGCAGTACTGGTATCAGCAATGAGAAACAGGTCTATTTTCTATCTGTATCAGCTAAAAAAAACATGATCCTGCATCCCCAATTTTAATAACAACATTATGAATGAAGCTTCTAGACTCCAAAGTGTTCTGTACAGACGTAGTTCAAGGTTGCAGCATTGCATGGAAATGTGTCAATAAAAATCCAGTGCAGTACCTTCATGTGCTCTACAGGCTCGCTCTACATATGGGCTTTTAATGCTTTAATCGAAGACCTGCTCATTTTTAGTGGTGTACTTTATAGGTAAGGTAAGTGATGACTTCCAGATGCACTCAGTGATATGTGAATAATTAGGGCTGGAGTCAGACCACAAAAATGTATGTTTCCTGGAGGGCAGCCTGTTGGCCGGTGGTGAAACAAAGGACACAATACACAGTGGGACCATATCTCCTTTTTAGATGGGGAGCGAGGCTATCTAACATAGTACAGAGGGCAGATGAAAAGACCATCATGTGGTGCAGTTATTACTCTACCTGAGGTGGAGAGCAGCATTGTGGCATTACTTTCGAAAGACATGATCATTTCCCACTCCAGCAGTTGCCTTTGTCTCCATGGTTACCTGTGAAAATTGTAGCATTCCGCGAGGCACATGCATGAAAACCAATTTATTAGTCCGGAATTAATTCTGATCGAGCCATAATTAGAAGTGTGGGATAGTGAAGATATAGATCGCCAGTTGGTCTCTTTCGTTCTCTGTGATGCTGAATGCTGCTTGTGTCAAATGTTAATTATCATAAGCGAGACCTGCAACAATAACTCCAGCAGCATTGCACCGAGCTTATTATTCACTTAATAATCCCTCCTCAGTCTTCAACTTTTATCTGCAGTGGAACCTGTCCCTCTCCACTGGTGGAAATGTTTATTCTGTGTGTTTTTCACATTGAGGGTACATTCTCTGCCAACTATGTAAGCAGCTATTTTGCTGTGTTGGCCTAAATGATCTGCATTTAATTGCAAGTGGCTAATGCAGCCCTCAGGTGGGGAGTTAACACATTATGGGTATTTCAATATTTAATGAGCTAAATGCCAATGCTTCCAAAAGAGTCATAAAGAAGAGTCTGTGAAATGAGCAAAAACCGTCTGATGAAAATTTCTCGTGGACAGGAATTATATGAAGATGATGTTCCTCCATCGCCAATTGGATCTTGGCAACAAAACAAATTGAATGAGTCAGTCCATCATCTGTGTGTATGTTGAGGGTTTAACTCATGGCCAAGTGTGAGCTACTAGAACAGCTGTGGTTATGGTGTCTGTTTGGATTGTGTTAGTAAAGATAAAAGAATAATTCACTTTTTAAAATGTATTTCTTTCACCTTTTCTCTTAATTTTCTCTGTATAAACCCAAAACCAACAATGTGTATGCCCGAGTTCAATCTGGAGATTTTCAAATCTGTAAGAACAGGTCACAAGTACAATAATTGTGTTTTTTCTTTAAAAGCTAAATGATTCCTCTAAACAGCTGGGCGATGAGAAAGTGTAGGCCTGTATTTGTTGAGGACGTTACACTTCTAAGTATTTATTGAATCAAGAGGATGCATGTGGGATTTACTCAAAATAAACCACAGTTCCCATTGTCATGTTGCTTCCCTAACCTGGGCTCATGATCAATCCTAAATCTAAGGCTAGCAAGCCGCCTCTCTCCATGTGTCGCAAAAGAGTAATCTTCCCTACCTGGAGAGTTGCGTGTGTGCGGATACCTCACCAGCTTAGCCAGGTCGCTGTCTAGCTTCCTCGCTACCAGCTGTCTCAGATCCAAAGAGCTCTTCCTGCTTTCCTCAGGAGACGCAATCGTCAGCCAAGTCAGCCAAGTCAGCCAACCTGAGCTTTGATGTTGTCATTTACCCCCTGATTTATTGGTGGAAGAAGAGCTTAAAGTTTATTTTTTAAACTTTCGGGATCAAAAAGTTGATTTATCTTCACTAAACCCAAGCCACAGAGAGTCGACTTATTTGGTGGCCCCAGGCCATTGGACCATGGTCAACGTTGAACCCTGTGGATATGTTTTTAACAATTTTCTGGAAAAATTATCGAGGACTTCACATGCAGTTCATGTTAGTATGATCAACTCACTGTTATTTTTGATCTTTCTACATTAATAACAAGAAAAACACAGAATATCATTAGATAAACTATCAAGGTTCAGTGTTTCCTACGGGATTTTGTGAGACAATGGTGGATGGACCTCTGACCCTGTCTGGGGGCACGAAAAAATTTTCCACAATATAAAGTAAAATGCATTAATCTGGTGCACTTTTGAGAGCAGATTTAAAAGGGCTAGATCTATGAAGAACTTGAAGCTCTTACAAAAAATGTGGTTGTTTTGTAAACAATTTAGCACATTGGTTGCATGAGGGCATAAAAGGCACAACCAAATAGCATGAAAAACTAACAAACCAAAAGTAATCAGACTTAACCATTATTCCACTATAATATCTAATGAATGAGAAATGTGTGTTATTGATGTATTCTTATCTGTTTTTGTTGCCTGCTGAATCTTTCAGTATGACCATTGCAGTACACCCTCCCAACCAATAGAGTCCCCATGGAGCGGAAGTTTTAACATGGCCAGCGCCATCTTTATTTTAAAATGAATTTCAGGCTCTGGTGGACCAGAAACACCTCGTTATTGAAAAATACACAATATTAAATAAAAGGAATGTTTCCAAAACAGCGGATAGCAGCCTTGGAAACTCAGCAAGTACTTTTTTTGCGATCACTACACGTAGCGAAGAATAGGAGCCTTTAGTAGGAGTCTTTCTACTGCTATTTGCGGTATAGACCTGAAACTCAGCTTGCTAACGTGCTTGCATGCTAACGTAATGCTGAAAAGAAGTGATGTTACATTGACAGTTATCGTCAGATGATAACCTCTGCACTACCGTTAGATAATTATCATCGTAACATTACATTGGTAGGGTACCGCTGTGTTTGCCGAGTGGATAACTACAATGGATTCTGTAAGGCTAGTTTCCATTACTTACCGCTAATGATGTTTCTCCCTCAAAATCTCTCGCAGTGTTGGTCAGACTATTCAACAAGGAAAATAATGCATGCTGCCAGCACACAAAGGAGAGGGGGGCGGGGGCTGACACCTTGGCTGACACTGAGTAAGATCCTTTGCTGAGGCAACAGTGCACAGAGTGTTTCACATCTTTTTATGTTATGAGATACGTAGAAACATATTTTTTTTATCATTAGACTATGGCACCGTAAATGGAGCGATGCCTGCGAGCTTGTTCAGGCAAACACCTTAAGTTGCATTGATTCATATTTGTCATATGTCATTCTCACAATCACCCATCACACGCGTCCTCCCAATTTGGCGGTCTGTTTAAGCCGCAAGATTTCCAGCATCTCCCTCTGCTCTGTCATTGCTCGAGACTTACACCAGTGCTGCGCTGAAACTTTCAATCCCTCCAACACCCTAGCATCCACCTGCAAGCTACGACTGGGGGGGCTTTAGATTTATGTCATCACTCCTCAATTTCTCCATATAAATTAAATTTGCAAAGAGTGATGGGGTCAGAGCTTAGACGCCAAACTCAAACTGTGTTCTGCTGCAATAAACATTTCAAACTATTACAAATGTGAGTTATCTGAAATTAGACTATGGCGGGCCGCCAGAGTTTACATCAATAATGGGAAACCCTGCATAGACATTACTGCATTTAGATCAATAGGAAAATTGTGAAACTGAGGCCTAAACTTTCCTAAAACTATGTATGTACGTTTAAAAAAGTTTGACTAAAGTAAATGTCAGGTTTTGCTCGGTTTTAAAAAAGTAAATGAAAAAAAAAAATCAGCTTTATATAAAAAATACTCACAGTACAAGGTGGGAGTTGAGCCAGGTTTTTTAAATCTGAGGATAAATGCATATTGTACTTTACATTTTTGACCTTACCTTGTCTTTGCGCCTCTCCTCCTGTGTCAAACTACAGCGCCAATCCCTTCATGCTGAGAAAAGTTTCTCACTTGTTGTTCTTGGTGTGTGTATCATCTTCACCCAGAAACATTGGAGGGCTGGTGCATTAAGGATGACTTTACTCCCATGAAGGGCAAGTTTAACTTTCAGAAAAACAACGAATGAACAAAATGCTTATGCTGCCGTTGCCATCTCGTTGGAGGTCATTTAGACAAATGCATCACAAAGACCAGTGCTATTGTTATTCTGCTGTCAGCTCCCATATTACTGCTGTCATGTATGTTGTAATGTTCATAGGCCTGCAGTGACACCACTGCGCATGGGGGTTTGGCCTGACTGGACAGATACACGGGCGTAAAATCCACTGAAGTGAACTGAGCTCCGAAAACCCTCAGTAAATCAACCTTCCATTGTAATGAGCTGCTGTGTATGCTAACTTAATTAAAAGTGATGTTAAGTAATTTCTCTGTGGCACTGGTGCTGTGAACTTAGCTCACCCGCACAGCATGACCTGGTACTCTTCTCCACGCCTGATTTCAGTCATCATGCACACTTGACAAGTTGTATTTATCAGGAGAGCAGTAATTATCTTAAACTTAGAAAACCGTCTTTAACATTAAATTTGAATTTGTACATTTCCATCCCTCTCGAGGAAGCCTTTACAGGGTGAGTGAATCAGGGCGATTGTCTGTCTTTGTATGTGAAGGAGCAGGGCGCAGAACAACAGAAAAATGAGGCTCTGCTTTGGAAAAGTGCCTCAGGAGTGTCGGCTTTCTTTCCTTGATTGCCCTGTGTTCCTCGAATACTGCGTAATATGGACGACAGTTCAATATGAACGTAGAGGGAGGGAGTAGTATTAAATTCATCTAAGGGTTGAGTGAGCTTGTCATGACATTACTCACACGCACACACACATACAGAGTCCCATCCTGTTTTTCCTGGAGATTGATTCGGTGGCGCAGAAAGAGGCTTAGGATAAAGTCATACATTACAAGATGATTCAGCCTCATTAGAACTACTTCACACTGGTTTGCAGACGATGCTGCAGACATCTTTAATTTCAAAGCAACAAATAGGATTTTTTTTTTGAGCATGATATTATGTTATCATGTCTGTTTGTCATTCAAGAGTATCAACACATTCATGCAGAGCTTCCCCTGCAAAAACATAGTCCTGCTGGATATATGGTTTGTTTTCATTTTGGCTATCAACAGAAAAATAGTGATTAAAAAAAAGAATTCACATTTAGAGATGTTATAATTACTATGTCAAAACAGAAAAGACGAGTACAAGTTGTCCCAAGAGAATCGTTAAAAATTAACCAATACCCCTTAATATGTGGATGCTTAATTTAAAATGTAATTATTGTTGGAAGTGTGTAATTTAATATTCTTTATCTTGTCATATTCTCAGTCAGCCAGTTGTCAAACAGCCCCCAGCCCCCATCAGCCAGGAGAGCAGCAGAGTGCTGACAAAGCAGCCGCTGTCGCACTGCTTTTATAATAGCATACATCAAGCCTTAAACGCTTTGGAGAAACACTCAAACATCTATGCGCAAGTAATTTTATGTGGCCCTATAGATTGTGCACAGATGGACAGAGTGCAAAGTAAAAGGTGTGCAGCAAAAAAAAGGGAACACATACTGTTTGGAGCAACAGCAGTGATTTTTGGACTTTGGTAATCAGTGAGTCGTGGCATCTGCAGAGGGCCTCCTGCTTCTGCCTTTGCCCCAGGCGGTGCAACTAACTTGAAGTGCTCCAGTATGTAGAATGGCTTACAAAGGGTCTTAATGTAAATACTTCATGGCATGCTCAGTGGCCCTATGAATATGTGATAAGGATAGAGGCAACAATTTGAAATAAACGTTACACAAAGCACTCATTTGCATAACTCTGTACTTCATTTTCAACATAAAGTTATGCCACTATGATAGAATGTGAATAACAGCAAACAGCTGACTTCAGCTTTGAAAGCATTCACTTTCATACCATCTGGTTTAATCCATTTTAAATTACCTTTCAGCGAGGTTTTATGGTATTGCTTGAGTAAAATATAATGTTTTGCTGCAGTCAGCCATGGCCAGTCATTGACCACCTGAACTGTGCTGGTGTTCAGTTTGGCAGCTGCCAGTCCAGCTGTCATAGCACATCGTAACTGATGCTGTGCTGAACTCGGTGCTCATGACTGCAAAAATCACTGGTTAATTGACCAGCAGTAATTTCGGTCAATGGGCCGTCTTTGCCTCCCTGCATGGTCAAACAAGTCCAGATATATTCTGGAAAGCGGTTGTTTCCGTTTATAACTAGACACATCCACATTAAATCGATGCTCAATCTGACTTCCCCAAAACCTAAACAATATTACTGCACCCTTTGTCACCACATGGCGGTTAGATACTACAGCCCTGTTTCCACTGTGCGGTACAGTTTGGTTTGGTACAGTATAGGACAGATTTTTTTGTGTTTCCACTGTTAAAAGGGTACCAAATAACCATACCGTACCATGCCGTACCTATTCTTGTCACCCTTTCGTTGAGGTACCAAGGGGTTCCAGAGGGTCCCAAGAGGGAGGAGCTACACACACCGCAGTCCGTTGACTTCAAGCAGGCAAAAATCTGTTTTTAAGTGTTGTCATTGAACTGTTAATATATCACTTCAGTAAGTTTTATATATATTTTAGGTGAGAATGTTACCATGTAGATTTAAAATATATAGTCAGTAGTCAGTTTATCCAAATAATGCTTGTTTGTATATCAGTCACAAAGTTTGTAGACTTGCGAGGAGCTGCAGCTCCACGGTGAGACCAGCAGGTCTGCTCACTGCAGCAGCCTGACTCGTTCAGCTGTCACTCCACGGAGAAAGTTAACTGATGAACCGATGATCTGTGCAGAGATTAAAAGCCAGTTGTAATGTTTCCGTAGCATTTTAAAACGTGAAACAAAAATAAAAGGATGCTTTACTGCCTTTTTACGTTGATTCTTTGCCACAAGTTTAACGTTATCGGTAGAAAAAAAATCATTTAATTCGCTGAGCCACTTCAGTTGCATCTTTTAAGGTGGAATGTTTTCTTACATTTTGTTCAATGTCAGAAAGACAGCTAGATGAGGTTTTATTTGTCACAAATGCATATCATACAAGCACAATAATAAAATGCCTGAACATCAACAACTATTAATTTGCGTTTGCCTATGTGTCATGATGACATACGCCTTAGTAACAATTGTATCTTCAAAAGCTATAAAATCTCCATGAATTTCTGCTGGTTTCTGTGGGTGAAATAGGCCTATTTATCACCTGAAGAAAAAAGTGGCAGAGCCCCCTTACGGTGTGCAGCACAACAGGGCAGCACAGCACCGCCCACCAAGTAGGCTAGGCCTAAGGGTACTGTCAGCAGTGGAGACACAAAACAGATCTAGGGGTACCATCCTAAAACCGTACCAAACCGAACTGTGCCACTCAGTGGAAACAAGGCTTATGGAAATACTGCTTCAGGGTGTCTTTAATAGTTTGTCCCCCAGCACACCAATTATATGTCAGTAAACAGAGCAGATGTGCACACATCTTGAATGCAGAAAGCTGAAAGAGATGAAGACAGCTATTGAACTACCCTCATGTTGTATGGTTAGATTTTAAACTGTTCTCCACATGTGACAATGGACTGGCTGATTTAAGTCAGGCATTTTAAATTTGGTATTTATGTCTTCTGTGGGCTTTCAACCAAAGATGTCTGCGATTAGCATGAAAAGGAGTGTGACTTAACAGCGTTATGTGAAATTTAATGTCTTTTTTAACAGTTTTGTGATTCTGGTTTCCCACTGTACAGCATGACATGTTCATCCCTCACGCCTCTTTTTGTAGCCTTCATACAGTCAAAACCACGTAGTCTGATAATTTACTTATAAGTGTCTGATTGATGGAAAAGTTTTTGAGTTTCAGTTGGTTGACATGACAACCATGCCCTTAAATAGAGTAGAACATCTGTTCAGTTAATAATTGGACCTGAACTCCTTGTTAAAATGTCTCACCTTGTTGAAGGTTGTTTGTTCCATTTCTGCAACCAAACCTGCACATCTGAAGATCTGCTATGTCACATTTATCCCAAGACCGATCTCTTAAAACTTAATCTGCACTTGTGTTTGTGTTTTTGTGTGTGAGTGTGTGTGCTTGTGTGTGTGTTTCTTTAGTGGTGTCAAGTAAAACACTTCTTTTAAAATGTAGCAAACCTCAACGTCAAGTGTTTGGTACTTGAAGGACAACAGACTGTAGAATTTGAGTCCTACTGTAGCGCAAAATGCACTTTTTCACTGAGTATTTGTTACATTGTTATCATCCACAGACAAAAGTGGGCTGAGGGATAAATTTACTTAACAACGCCCACATGATACTGGTAAATATACATGCTGATAGGGTGATCAAGACTCTCTAACCAATTTTACCAGCAGTTTAATTTAAAACAAGAAGTATGGAATTTTTGACCTATTTCTGTGTAAAAGGGTCATGTATACCTTCCATAAGAAATATAAATAGAAGTATGTCCTATTTTACTGTTTGTAGCGAGGATCTCCATGGCACATATGCACCACTTTTGTGTTGCTTTCACGCCTTCTGTAGCCAGTTTCATTCATAACAGTGGAAGCGTAGTGACGCTCTGCGAAAAGTCTGCATACGTTAGCCTACGTGTTCAGTGTAGCCAGAGAGTCATACAGGTCTCAGCAAACCCTGTCTCCTAATAATTATGTTGAAAACTTACCTAATATGATTTCAGGGAAACCTAATTGCTGCACGGGTTACATTCACTGGAAACATTTTTTCCAGTCCACAAAGTGCTGCATGTTTACATCAGATAGCAATTTGGCATCAAAGACTGAAGCTCCTTTCCTGCATGTGATTAGGTTGAGGTTTAAAAAACAATTTGGTTAATGTTGGTGAAAGATTGTGCTTTGGTTAAACATTGAAAAAGCAGAATCGTCCTGTCTTGTGTCAGTGTTGACATCACAGTATTTGACAAAAACCACAATCTTTTGACTATAAATAATATCAAAAAATGGATCTTGATATTGGGAAAATGTTAACCTTGTGGATCTCTAACTTGTACTATGAAGTAGTGGTATAATGGAGAATATAAACATTGTGGTATTACTGTATATGCTTATTTAAAATCTGGATATTTCCTCCACTACCTGGGTCAAGGGCCAGATAAAAGTGATTTTGAAAGTACTCACACTTCCTCCTTAGCTCCTATAAACCCTTCAACTGTATCTTATTCTGCAGGTAGAGACAGAGGAGGAGGGAGAGTCACGCATTTTACACTGCAATGTTTGCATGGGTGAGCCATGAAAAACACAGATGCTATTTTCATCTGGGCCTCTG
>JAPXVT010000029.1:10173022-10183455 GCA_029823135.1 Acanthurus reversus | reverse complement strand
TAAGCGGACCTGGCAAAGGCATTGTAAAGGACAGAATTGTAATCTCCAATCTCCTCGCAGATGGTCTCATTTGCTGATGTAGATAAGATGTGTGGCATCAGTATTAAACTTAGACTGCTTCATAAGCAGTTAAATGCTTCTCATAGGGATTTGAAAGAGTCAACTCTTTGGTTTGGATCCTTCCAGAATGTACCATTTTCACAGTTAAATTTTGACCCTATAATGAGGTAACATTAAGCGGACAGACTGGCAAAGGTAGTTGACTCACTTATCTTTTCTTCATTTTGGCAAAAGTAAAATTGCACTCCAAGCTAATTCAATTTTGGCTGCAGCAAGTGGGCCAAACTGTTCATTCAACATCTACTAACCTATTTTTTCCTATGTTCTATTAGTTGCATTTGTAAGCAGACTCCCGTGTGGACTGACGGACTGTGACCGACAGCCAAAGATGATACGGCATTCAACAATGGGTTCGACTGAACCAACTCAAAGGGTGGTTAAAAAATGTGTGATTTTTTAATAACTTGTTTCTGTCAATTGCTGAAAAAAGTAAAATGATTATTGGTACAAATTGCTTAAATATAAACACCTGATTGCTGGGACTGTATAGTTCATTTAGGGGTAACAAACCATAACTTTGTTCCCCTTAACTGAGTAATGGGGATACATTTGCTCTACTTGCTCCATTGCTCAGGCATCTATGCATGCAAACACAGGACTGGTTGCTCAGACGAAGGCAAGTGCAGTAAAATGAAAGATGTTGCTCCCCAAAAAAAAAGGGTCTAAAAGGTTTTTCTGGCTTTGTTTATTCTCTGTTGTCGAATGAAAAATAACCCAGTGGGAGATACTGCTGTCAACCTATTTGTCAAGACCATGATTGCACAGTGCAGAGTGCACCAAAAATACAGTACAGTCACCACAAAACAATGCTGCTGACCATTTATGAAGAGCAACAGAAATTAAATGAACAAAGGAAGAAGATTCTTCTTCTTTGATTTTTCTTTTCAAGCAACCCTTCAGAATGATGTAATTCATTTGGACACTCAATAAGCTCTCAGTTTGCCTTCTGATTGCCAGGTTCAGGTCTCAGGTCCCAGCTCCCACTGCAATATGCAAAACCAGTATATTAGATATGCAAAACAGTCATGACGTGACTCATCTGAGCTTGGCTCTTTCCCAGCTTAAAACTGCCTTTGATTCCAGAAAAATACATATTTTACTGCCAACATGGCTACGTTACTTACAATTACAACATGTTTCAGAAATTTAGAATAAATGACTACATATATTTCAGTTAGCTTTTTGTAAACTGAACAATAAACAAAATGTTTGATTATGGAAATGCTGGAGTGAAATCTTAAAACATTAAAAAACAAGTGATTGATGTATTATGATTCAGGAAATAGCCATCACTTAATGTAAGTGTTAGTTTTGACATCCATAACTCAAAGAATTTTTCTGTAGATAAATTATTACACCTTCCAGTAAAACTAAAGATAACAGGCATGTAAAACAGCAGAAAACATCTATATCTGAACGGCTAATTTCAGATCTCTGTGCGGGAAACACGTTCAGGAAGGCTACCTTTCATTTCCTCAGACAGGTGCACATTATTATACAATTGGTCTTTAATGAGCATGCCGTGTTTGTGCAGATCTGTCTGAGCTGGAGGCCCGTCTTCATTCATTTTAGATGGAGTGCCTGGAGAGATACTACATCAATATTCATGCGCTGATGATTACAGGAAGCAGCCAAAGATATTACTGCGCTCTTAAGTGCAAGAAATGTCAAATGTAAACATGTGCAATATGATTTATGATATTTAAATGACACACAATTAGATTAATGGTTTGAACCAACCTCACTGACCTCCATTAAAGGCTCTTTTAATAATTACCCCACAAGACATTGGACACCACTTTCGGAAATTCATTTATAATGAGGAAATGGATGGATTCATTGTTTGGTATTCGATTTGGTTACGTTCAGGAAGTGTTTAGACTAAAAGACAAACACTCAATCATTGTGTTAAGGGAGCGTGCACAAATAGCACTGCTAATAATAACCAGCTGGTGTAATGACGAGGGTGAGTTACCTTGCCACTGTTTCCTCTGTATATTCTAGAAGCTGGAATACCATCGAGATACACCTGAAGATGCTAACGCAAGCAAAGATTTCCACCAAGGATTTCAGCTTTGTGCTTCTGAAGCATCACTTCTTAGTTTATGTGTGTGGATGGCTGATTCCCAAAGTAGCTGAGGTAGGTATTGATTTGCTGAGGATAAGAAGGATAAAGGTATATCTGAGTGGGACTGTGAGGAGGGAATGACTGCTACTTGAGAAGCTGGAGAGAATGTTAACACAATTCAAGCACCAGTTTTGCCATGAGGTAAAACACCAGTTTGTATTTAAAGAGTTTTTATCTCCATATTACAAAGAAAACAAAGAGATTTCTCATGGCACCAGTGAAGACCCCCCTTCATGTAGAGAGATATTTAGGAATTAAACCGCCTCTAAAAGTTTTCCTTGCGTGAAGTAGAACAAGAAAAGTGTGTCAAACTATAAAAATCATGCACAAAAATAGAATGAATGGTCTTTTTCTTGTCCTTATGTTAATTTGTTGACTATAACGATTTGTGGGGCAGCTGCAAATTTGAATAATATAACAGGTGTGTGTCTTGTTACAGTAATATAATGACATCAGGTTAATGAGAGATCTGCCAAAATGGCCCACTAACTAGGAAGATTGGATCTCTTATTGTTTGGGTCTAATTTCCATCTCACTGTTAAACAGTCTGCAAGATACAGAAAAACACTGATGAATAGCTTTTGTTTGCAGAATTAATACAACAACAAAATCTCGGTAGTGTCATTATGGTAAGCCATCTCCGCGGACAAAAAAACTGGGTAAACATACTTAATATTCATCAGTAGCCATCAACAGAGTAAATGAAGTGGAAAAGGAACAAAAACGTAGACTTTGACGTTATTTACATCTATTCAAATTAACTGGAACATATTTATTTCACCTTCTCTTACACTCTTCACTGGTTCTTTTTAATCATCATTTAGGCATGAGGGGATGCAAACCAGGGACACAGCTGATCCGTGGTGGCCAAATCTGGGCTTTCACGATACATCATCAGGTCTTTTTTTTTTTTCTTTTTAGTGTAATATGCCAAAGATTCGACTTTACATTTAGAAACTGCCTTTTAGTTCCATTTTTTCCCGCTGTGAGGTCCTGCTAGACAAAAAACAGAAAGTTAACCAGGTCATGAAAAAAAAAAGAAAATTTATTTTACATTTGCTATGACCATCTGTCAGCAGATGTGTTTGAATCTAGTAAAAAAAAAGTAGCGTAATTAAAAATGTGAGTGTATATCCAACAGAGTCTGAAAGCGTGTGTGAAAACGGAGGAGCAGGTTCTCTTCATTTTGTACGGTGTGTCATTTTTCTTGTAAATAGCTGTTGCACTTAGAGGGGAAGGCTAATTTGGTTTTGTAAATTAGATGGAGGAAACCACATGATTACCTGTGGTGTAACTGCAGGTGACTTAGGATTTCTGAGTTCATTACAGAGACTACCGGAAACTGTTAGCCCGCTGTCAGCCATAATTGCAAATTCTGACCCTTATTTGCATGACTCCAATATAGTTAACTGGTAAAGCCTTTGGCCCTTTAATCATGATTATTAGACAAATGCACCACATAGAACAGGCCTGGTCCTAATAAATTCAATAACTCAATTATTTTAGAAGGCCACATACTGTATTTACCAGCAGGGGGAGCTGTCAAATAGGTGCCATAAGATTGTGTGGTATGGGACAGAGAAGAATTTGATGTTGCCCCCTGCAGGCAAAGAAAGTCATAGAGTGCCGCACTTTCAACGTGTTCAACACCTCATCCCTGTTAATGGTTTCTTGATAAAGGCGTGGTCGCAACTGTCAATCTTCAGGTCTGAAAACGAATTATTACATTACATAAATACTTCCTGAAATATATACGAAGAAACACACAAAGCCATTGTTGTTCTATTGCTTGATTTATACTGATGTTTTCCCTCCTGTCCTTCCTTCACCTCCAGTGTCAGACAATAATATTCATTCCATTTTCTGCATTTTTTAAAGTTTGACCCCTCCATCAGAATATAACATTATGTGTCCCTTCACAAAAAATACATACTGACTTACAATGTTCAGCCTCAATTACTCCAAAGTAGGTGATGCAATGAAAAATCAAATTTTCCATCAATTAATTTTGATTACGGTAGTCTGATTATGCGTCAGCAGTATGGTGCACAGACGGTTCCCAAAAAAGCGTAGTAAATTAAAAAGTTAAGCAAAGTAAACTACTACAACTATGTATAAACTTGCATTTTCACTGCAATGCCTGATTTGATCTAAATTAGACCTTCTGAGTCTTCATCTACGGCTGCTTCTCACTGTCAGCTTGCTTTTCGTGAGCTGAAACGACAAATGTTTTCAGCAGATTTTATCAGCAGTGGCCAGAAGAAATTCACTCTCTGTGACTTGGCCACAAAATGTTGTGAAACTTTTTGCTCTTGTCCTGCATACTGGTGTCTCCCAATGCTATCATCCGACAAAGTCTGTTTAAAAAAACAAGACAAAAAAAACATTGGAACAGCTAGCTTGGTTGCCCAGTTTCAGTATAAATCCACCGCAGGCCCTCTTGTCTACGACTGCAGCAGCAAATTGCTGCTCCTGTTACTTTTCTTGCTGATAGGTGGCACAACTTGTCCTGGAACAGATCCAGAACTGCAGCTCTGATGCTGCTCACACTTTCTCTGCCAGATAACACATTACATTTTGCACTAAAGCAACACCAAAACTAAATACAGTAATAACAGCATTTTTCCACTCTGCTACGTGTTAACAGAATTGTAAGTTAACTTTTTCTCTCCTTCTCTCTCGTCCACTTTTTTGACACTATTCAAGCACCAGACCACTGTTCGCATGCTCATACCATTTGGTTTAGCAAGCTGCTCAGAGAAGTCTGCTTCAAGCTGCTATGTAAGAGACTTGTGCTGTGGTATGTTCATGATCTATGAGGAAAAATCTACCTTAAAACCACATTTTAAGAGGAGGAAGCTGCTTAAACTTCATTATTCTCATTGATAGCAAACACATTAATTTGTTTTCTGATTTTAAGTAGGATGTAATTTTAGCCGGTGATTCCAACTTTATTTGGCAGCCTGCGCTCAGGTTTAAAATGTTCACAGTAGGGCCCGATCGATATATCGGTTGGCCCATATTATTGGCCAATATTGGGCCATCGCACATATCAGTATCGGCACATGGTTTTGCCAATATGCACCAATATTAAAACTGTTTTATGAGGCTGGAGAAAATTCTTGGACTAATTTAAAATGATGTAATTATATAGCTTGCGGCTCATTACTTAATAACTAAACAGTGAAGTGCTACTGTTCAGTGCACTGAAGTTTGGCATAAAGTTTGTTAATATGTAAGATATCCCGCCTCCATCACATATCTTTGTTACAAGTACTTGATAACCACTTTCAGCCGATTTTATATATGTAAAATATCAGCCGATGTATATCGGATAACAGAATTTTCTTACTTCCAATTATTGGTATCGGCATCAGCCCAAAACAATCCCATATCAGTCAGGCCCTAGTTCACAGTATGGCAACAGTAGCCGAACTCACCACGTAAGACACAGAAGGCCCTGGCTGTCATTACTGAGAACTCACTGTAGATTGTGTTACCTCTGTCCACCAGATCCACTCTTTTGTGACCAAGGTTATAAAGATTGCAGCCACAGTGATGTTGTTGTTTTTTTCTCCCAGAGTGCTGTGCACACACAGCAATTTTGAACTGGCAAGAGTAAATGTTGAGACCTGGATGATTTGTACAAGCCAGGCAAAATCATCCTCCAAGACAACAAGGTCAGACAAAGGGAATTTCATCTATAACTTGATCAGAGCTGCAGCATGACTGAGTGATGGATATTTTTAATTCAGACTGTAATTGTTGGCAGCCAGTCTGCTGAACAGAGAGTGATACAGTCTGAATATGTAGGATCAATATGTACTTTGACTTGTAAAGTTATTTAAAATGATATATACAGGAAGGCAACATTCAGTTTTTCCTCAGGCTGGTGATTCAAGGATTTTTTTGGAGTGTCATCCAGCTTTTAGTGAATATGACCTTTAACCCACAGTGGGAGAAGCAGGAAAACACAGCATTACTAACCCTTCTCCCTGTATACTGATAAAGAGTAACAGTGGTTGTAAAAAGGAATGGGCGGTAGAGAACTGGAGCTCAGCCCAGCTCCACCTATGCATGCTGGTCCACGGGCATGAATGCAGGTCTGAAGGTTAATTGCTACCAGATGTTCATCCTCACAAGTTTGTTAATCAAGTAAAATTATTAGCCTCCCAAAGTGAACAATCCTAATCCATATGAGCTATAGATAGCTCATATTTACAGGGACTGTAAATAAAATACATTATAAATAAATGGCTTAGGGTTGCATATATACTGCCTCTGTTTGATTTTGTGTTTGAGTAACATAGCGTAGTTGAGAACGTCTTTAATAATATATTTGAAAAGCAGAATATCCATTCTGTGATTGTGATCTTTCAGACAATCAAGGGCTTTCTATCCACATAAAATAACAGGCTTTTTATCCACTGTCCAGGAGTGTAAAGAATAATATAAGCAGCCCTATGATTCACTGTTCTCTTCTGATCATTATCATCATCATCAAGTATTTATGCTCTCTGTCCCATGCATTGCTTGCAGTGTAGCATAAAGTTGTTTTTAGCCACCTCACGTATTTGCCTTTTGTTAACTGCATTATAAATCTTATTAAATGTCAATATCCTTGCTGACAATTACAGTCAGAGTTTTACACTGCTTTGAGTTTACTCCATTGGTTTGGATTAGATTAGGTAAGATTTGATTTAGATTCATCTTACTTGTCATTGCACTGAGAGGACACAATGAAATTTAGTTTTGCATCTTACCAGAAGTGCACAAAGCAGTAAATCTGTGATGCACATATAGAGGTGCAAACAAATAAACAGCAAGGGAAATGGAGGTGAGAGATATACATAGTTGTATCTCTGACCACATTGCAGTAAGATCAGGCGACCTCAATCAATGCGTAGAGGTAGGGGAATTATTAAATATAAATTATATTGAGCTTTGAGGTATAATTATAATCACAGTGTTTACCTGTTTCAAGTTTGAATCCTATCACGAGGCTTTGAAGAGGCTTCTTTTATTTCTGTTATTTATTCTGCACTTCCACAGCTACAGGAAAGTGTGTGCATGTTTTATTTATTTTATTTTATCGTTCTTTGTTGTCCTGCTCGAACGCCAAGAACGGTTCTGCAGTTCCACTTGCAGGGGACAGAGTAGTTTTCCCTGGTTAAGAACACTGAGAAACTGTTTTACTCCTTGTTACATAAAGCTGGATCAAGAGTTCACCACTCTGAGAGTTGCAGGCCAGTAAGGACTAATTTCCTAACCTTGGATGCTCCACAAATACCGACCTAGAGTTTACTTACATTATCCTGTATGATGAAGGAGAGTTGAACAGTTGCATCATTATCCAAAAAACAGAGATATGCAGGATTAACTTGATGTCTATAAAGGTCAGATGGTTCAGGGTAATCTGCATAAATTCAGAATCTGAAACAAGACCTTGCTCACTTTGAGTTTAGGTTACTACAGGTCATTAACCCAACCATGACCTCGCACATTTGGATTTAAGTAGAACTGATACCTTGAAGTATAGTGCCTAGCCTTGGCAACTTGCAATTGTCACATGTCAAAACTAGCCTGTGGCACTTTATCAAGTGAGCAGGAGAAACGACTGCGTGCTGTAAACAGGGATTTGAGGATTAACTCTCCTTTATGTGGGAAGATAAAAGACAGGCTGGATTAGAAGAGAAACGATTAATGTTGAGTTGTGCATGGACAAAGACCAATAAATATTCAGTTATAATCCTCCAGTCTATAATCAAGATGACAAACACAAAACCTGACGTTGGAGTTGGAGGAAGAAGAGGAGGGAAAACAGCAAAATAAATCAAGCCAAGGGAGGCATAGGATAACACTGGCTTTGTGTGTGTTTCTTCTTAGAAATTTTTGTACTGTATGTACGCTGTACAACTCATTTTTAGACTTGACGATTGACAATTATTTTGAGAAAAAAGAAAAAGAAAAAAAGAGCGACATAGCGACCAATCCTCCATCGTGAAAACCATTCACAGGAGAGAAAGTGTTGCCATTAAAGGACTGATCAAGACCACTCTCATATCTGTACACAAAATATGAAGCATCAGATACAGCCAGAATGTAGTTAGCTTAGCAAAGAATGAACAATTGGAAGCAGGGGGAAACAACTTTAGCATCTTTAAAGCTCACTAATAAACAATTGATATCTTGTTTAACTTTTACAAAAACAGAAGAGACCAGATTTTATGTACATGAGCTCATTTCCTGGATACTCCACCCAAAAATGAATATTCAGTCATTATCTACTCACCCTCATGATGGTGGAAGATTGGGTGAAGCTTTTTAGACCACAAAAAATTGCTGGAATTTCACAAGAAAAAGGCGTCGCAGTCATCTGCAAAACAATTGTAATGAATGGTGAGCAGTTTTCAGATGGAAGAAAAATTAGTAATAAGACCCTAAAATGTCTCCATACTGTTTGTCAGAGTAATCCAGCTGTCCTAAAACCACGCCATGTCAAGTTGTTTTGAAAAACGTCACTGACGCCCTGTTTTAAGCCTCATGCATTAAAAAATGCCAACTTTATATGTAAGAAGCCGCCAGCGAGAGGCTGGAAGCTTTCAAAAAATTAAAATGTAAACAGTTAATCTTAAAAGTTAACTTTATACATTTGTTTTTCCTCTTTTATAAAGCTTTAGCGTTAATTTCCATGTTCATTTGACATTTTGTGGATCATCTGTTCCAGGTACAGCATGCCCATGAAGTACAAGGACAGGCCCATGAAATATCCAATCGTAGCCCTTTTTATATTTGTTGTGAATTTGATTACATACTTCAGTGGTTATGCAATAGGCACAACACAAATACTGTCAATGTGTGCAGGTGCATAATGTAGGACAGTCACAAATACGTTTGTTCATAAACCATGAAAGGTAGACTGTTGTTAGTTGGATAGTGAGTCCTTGTCACAGGATTTAAATGAAAATCTGGGCTGGGGGGCTGAGAGGCAACAGAGCAGTGAAAGTGTGAAAGAAAAACAGAGCAAAGGGACATTAAATGGGCATGATTTTAACACACTCATGAAGTTTAGTTATTAGGAGCTGAGTCATATATTCACATGTGGTCTGACTAATAAGAAGGGAGGGCAGTGAAATCATATGCAAGCCAGCCAAACCGAGCTGGTATATTGGTGACTTAAGCTGTAAACTCTTGTGAGATAGTAATTACGGGGACATTGGTGACATTGTACCAGGCAGTAAATTGAAACAAATGAAACAGCTTTAATGAATGCATGGCCTGGTCTGTTTATAAATGCGAGCAGTGGCTCAAGAAGTTAATAAAAAAGGTGCAGGGACCAAACCAGGATATTATTAGCACTCTTTCCAGGGGTGAAGTACTGTACTCCTATCTCGAAAGTGTGGCATTGATGAAGAGATATTTTGTTCTTATCTTCCAAGATTTATCCTGAGCTATTTGGCCAAGACAAAGCAGGAAGAGCTCATCCTCTGAATACCAAAGAGGAGAGTGAAATGAGGATAGATATCCAATTAGTGAGACGGGGAGAGAGAGCAACAGTCTCTAAAGACTGTTTACTGGGGCGCCTTGGGTTCCTCCTGCTTCCAAATTGCAAGTAATGTGCAGGAGATGGTCCAAAACATGTTCATAGAAGTTGCTGCTATGGACCCATGCTGGCACATAACAATCCCTTGCTGAGGGAGATAAGCCTTCGTTGGAGAATTGAATATCAGACTTGCTTCTTGTTTGCTTTCCTGTTTATCCCTCTCCCCATCCATCCCCTCCTTCTCTGTCTTTGTGAGTCACAGGTTGACCCACATGACACAGTAATATTGTCAAGGAAAAGAAATAGATCCCTTCGGTTATTCTCAAATTGGAAGTACATCTGCAACATCAAGCTAGAATCTGCATGGAGCTGTTCTAATGAGGCTGAATCATGCTGCAATATTTTCCTTCATCCCTTTTCCCTGTTTCTGTGCAACTGAGGCAATCTTTGGCAAAATTGAAAATTGTGTGTGTGTGCCTGTAGATGCCTGTGTGTTTGCTCTCTGCAAATGCTTGCACATGAGTATTGTGAAATTAACAGCTGTGGGCTATGATCATCCACAGTCCAAAGACACAAAAAAAAAAAAAAAGAAAATCGAGCACATAAAAGAGGAAAAAGAGTAAAAAAAAAGAGGCTTCAGTT
>JAPXVT010000029.1:10047132-10057707 GCA_029823135.1 Acanthurus reversus | reverse complement strand
TCAAACTTGAGGCTGCTGTGTTCTTAGATGACAATGAATATTACATGGAAACAGCCTTGAGATGAGAATTCAGCTTCCTGTCCCATACAATGAGTGTTTGTCAACAGGAGCCGAGGCCAGAAGCAGGACTGAGAGGAGGAAAACCCAGAGACTCTCCGTAGAATTTCACAGGATTAGCACCGCAAAGAGTTTAACTAGCCTCTGTGACAGCTGCTGTCAGCTAATTGAATTCTGTAATTCATCATTCATTCTTGTTTACCGCCAGCACAACAGGTGACAGGCTGATGAGACATCTCCCAAGAATTAAATGATGAATGAAACCTACTGCTACTATCGCTGTGTGCCGCGGGCTCTCTGCCTGCCAAATGGCAGTATGTCTCTGTGTTTGATTGCATTGAGGTAAAAATGCTAGTTTTAAGTTGGAATCTCGGACATCTTTTGACCCGGTTTAATGCCTTATCACCCCCTTTCTATGCAGCGCTCCATTATCTCTCACATTGCCAGAGAAAAAGGGTGAGGTGAAAGAAATAACCATTATGAAAGGCAATTACAAGTTGCTCAGGGGTGCGAACACCCACGTTGTGCACTAGATCGGGCCAGATTTTCTTTAGCCACGGTGAGTGGTTGCTCATACATATTGCACTAAGGAGAGATTATGTCAATTCATTTCCAGCAGGCTTTGACATCGTTTTGCAGTAAGTGAAACACTCAAAAATTGATGCACCTGGATTCCAGCCAAATCCAACCCACCCAAAAAGAAAGAATTCAAAAGATGATTCCATTATAGCTCTGCAGTGGAGGATTTCCTTTGAGTTCAAGCTAAACAATTAAGCCACACCACATGAGAAAGCAGTGTCATGCACACTGTTCTCACACAGAAATACAAAGCCATGAGGCTGGTAAGTTTTGGTTGCCTAGCTGCCAGCTGTTGATTGGTTGCTAGGTTACAGATATGGATTCGCAAATGAGGTGGATTGACACTTGTGCGACACTGTGCTGACGTACATTTGCACTTATTCAAATGGATGTGACAGATGAGCTCAGTGACAATGTCAGCATGAGCTGCTTGTAAAAGAATGTATTGAATCCTGGATTTCCATCTTCACTTCTCCATCCAGTGTTATTATTAGGATTCTCCCTGTTTAGGCTTTATGTTTACTTCTACCTACAGCTAGGCTGATACACTTCCAGCATCTTGAGAGTGTCTGCAGATGCAGTGGCACCTGATTACTTTCATCAGCTCTTCATTAGTTATGCCTTAATCACAGATCATAGCCGCCGATGCACCTGGGAGTGAAATGGTCTTAATATGGCTGCTGGCAGAGATGAGCTCTCCAGCTGTTTGCTGCCCTCCAAAGCTGTCAGCCCTCATTTGAGCCAATTGCCCTGTGGAACTCAATAATCAAACCTGTAATAACCTCACACAACCCCCGAATGCAGCCACGTGCACATCCTATTTCTCTCTCCTCCTCTCTCTGTCTCTTTCTTCGGCCCAAAGGGTTGTGCAGTTCTGTGTGAAAATGGGCGAGAATGGTTCATTTCTAGCTTTTGAACTTCAGAATATGCCCGTCTTCGACTGCATTTTTCAAGTTTGTTCACGAGGCTTGAAAAGTGTGTCTTCTCTTTTCATAAAATTAAGCAAAGACATAAAATTTAGATCAAACATTAGTTATTAAATGGTTCTATAATAGTTTATATGCTTTTTATATCCTGGGTTTTTATTTTAATGGCCAAAAGTTACCCTTTAGCTGGTGCTAGTTTTCTTGGAAGATAAATTTCTAATTTTGCATAAAACGTAACATTAACTCGCATCTTTATTAAAACTGGCATTATTAACAGCAGATATCAGAACTCATTTATATGCTACTTTAAACTGCGGTACTGGAAATAATTTGTGTAAATTATGCATTAAACAGATTGGATTTAGAGAGCTTTTCCAGTAAAACTTTTTCCAAAGCTTCCAAGCAGACCCCAAAACCCTGAGTTTATCAAAGCAACAAATTTGATTGATTTCTCTCTAACCTTTTCACCACCATGGGACCTGATCTTCTCAGGTTGAAGCACCTAATTTTGAACAACTCAGAGCATTTTGACTAAAATAAAATTGATTTTGACCCTCACAAGTGGTTCACAGCTGCCATCCATTAAACAAATGTCCATCATTATACAGAAAAAAGCTACTGTTTATATTTGTTGTGCGTCGTGCAACGCCCACTGTTGATGATGCATCCTTGATTACAATGGTTACACTCAAAACTGCTGGCTGCTTGGCCAGAAAGCACAAAGGTTCCAAGAAACCTGAAGGAACCTTTGTGCTTTGGGAAGAGCTTATTTGGTGAAAAAAGGGGTAACAAAGTTGGTTAAAGTACTGTTACTGTACCTGGAAAAAAATGAAAGTTAATCACTGGAGAAATAAATTCCATTTTGAAGAATACTGACATGCAGGGAGCATTTAGAGAAGTTGTGCAGATCATATGCAGCACATACTCACTGTGAAGATCCCACATCTTGTTATATTTAAACGATACAGGCATTTACATACTTTACCTTTGTGTCACTTTAATGCAACTGTAGTCTTGCTTGAAAACAAACTGCTTACAGGATGTAGTCTTTTATTTAACACTACCTTTTCGCTCCTTGATAAGTGTATAACATAATGCAGTCTGTTGCTTTCAGAGAGCCGCAGTCTTCTCTGTGGCATGACTTCATAATTCGGAGACGCTGCCTGCCTTGTCCTGTAGCGTTGCTAATAAAACGAGTTTTTAAAGCCTTAACTTTTCTGGACAGCTTCCCTTTTCTACTTTGCCTAACAAGCTAGGTATTCCATTTCACTTGGGAGCTTTCAGATACATTTTAGTCTCCGTGGTGTGATGAGGTGCCAAAACTACCAGGGGAAGGCAACTCTGTGGAGAGTCTGTCAGCGTGCTAAGGATCAAAGCCATTTGCAAAGAGCACACACACATCAAACACCGTGCAACGTGTTACCTAGCAACCCCAGACCAGGTGTTGCAGAGAGTAGGAAATATTAAAGCCCACATTCTTCCTGTTTTCTGCAAATGCAATTTTAAAGGAAATCGATAAAGCCGTGAATGTGTACTGCATGCGAGAGGAGAGGAGTGGAGAGGCTTTTTGTTTTTTCCTTCACTACAGCAGACGACGGGGCGCCAGGAAGATAAGAGTGTAATATCAAAACCTAAGAGAAAATATGAAGGAGTGACGCATATCCTCTGATGGATCTCGCTAATAATGCTCATATCCTGTCCATATAAGGACATGCACACTGAAGTGAGTGACAAAAAAAGCATGGAAGACACACAAACACACACTCACACACTCACACACACACAGATGCCTTACCAAAAAGAGAGCAGTGTGATATGTGAAGTTTGAAAGGCCCAATCCCACTGAGTGGCCATGTCAGAATGGAGTTAGGCAATTATGTTTGATGCAGCAGGCGAGTACTGAAAGGGAGCAGTGCTTTGAGCGCTAAGGTGAGACCGCTGGGTCCTCGTGCAGCACAGGCAGCCCTTTATCATGATTAGAACACAGCTGTCATATTAAGCAGCGCTATAGTCCTACAGTTTATGATCAGGGGGCATCCTCACCTGCTGTTACTGGCAACAACTGTATCAAACGACTGGCTGTGTGTGAGCAGCCCTCCCTCTGCAGTGAAGTCAAGCATAAGTCCACCGTAAGGGATGACAAGGCTGTAATGTTGTTTGAAATGCACCGCTGCCGCAGGGGTGCAGGTGAATTTGTAAATTAAGGAGGTTAATAACAACCACATCCACGCATGCTCGCTCTGCATCATGCCGGGCCAGGTTAGCTTTATTTACCTTTTAATGGTGATGGTCATTGCAGGGAGCTAATGCGAAAAGCATCAGGAACAATATGTGTGTGTAGCCCCCTCAGGAACACTAGGGAGAGCACAGAGAGTGATGTGGCAACGCAGCCGTCCCGGCTTGTCTGTCTTAGCCAGCGGAAACAGGTGTAAGCCGTGAAAGTGCTTGATGAATGTTCTCTTTATTGCCAGTGACTGACTGCCCTTATTCAAACAGCAGACAGCTCCTCTGGCTAAGTACTCCGGGAGCAGATACTGTACATGGCTCACACAGGCATACAGTGCAACCAGGCATACGCACACACAGACATGAACAAGTGTGCAAATAAACATGCGGATGCATATTTGGCTTGATTTGTATCACACAAAGCAAGATTTACTCCATTTAGATAACAGGACACTCACTGAAAAGATGATCGCTAATTTATTTTCATTGTTGAAGGTAAGAGACATGAACTCCCAACCTATAGCCTCCCACAGGGTAGTGTATGTGGGCGTGTGTGTGTGCACAAGATGCATCCATTCTGATAATTATTACACTGCAAGGTTGAATAAGCTGCGAGAGGAAACAGCCCTGCACATGACAACTTAATCAAACCGCACAAGGACAAAAATAGGATTAAAGAGGGAGAGAAATGTGAAAGATGTCTCTCTTTTCATGATCTATGAATAGAGTGTAAAACAAAAGGACGGTGGATGGAAGGCCTGCGTGATGAAGACAGACTCTTTCGCTTTGGGCTGAAGGGATGACTGGCAGAAGATCAGGGTTGCGATCTGACTTTCCCTTGACAAAGGAAATAAAGAGTCACATTTAAACAAAGAGCTCGCCATCCAAACATAGTCCTCATTTTAGTCAGTCTGAGACGCATGAAAGGAAAATATGCACACGCACAGGCACCAAAAGCACAAGCAAGCAAATCAGCAAGCACTCGCTTTGAGTGCATCCTTTATTACTTTGGGTTATTGCTTTTTCTTCTCCAGGCTGGCCTCTGACCCCCCTCTGCACAAATTTTTTATTTACTGTTTCCTTTTAATCTTTCTTTTTTTTTTTTTGATCCATGCAATTATATCACATGTAAAAACCAAAAGCCAGATCACTCTGCTAAAGGAAGTTTCCACATGTGAAATTTCTAAAAGCATTCACGCTGCTGAGCTACTTACCTACTTACTCATCCTCTCCTACCTAGCTGAAGCGTAAAGTCACACTTCTGAGCAACTTTGCTTTGGCCTGTGTGTCCTCCCATGGGGGACCCAACTCTTCCTATTCTGACATCACATGTCATTCACCAGTCAGTCTTCTTCTGTCCATCTCAAGGCAAGTTTGGGCTAACCTTGTGAGGCGGCTGGACTCGCGAGATCACGATATCACGCAAATTCATCTTGTCAGGCTCCAAGCTATCTGTTTCTGGCCGGCAGACCGGTGACTGGACCAAACAGAGTCATTGAGGAAGTACTGGCATGAGCTACAGGCGTGGTTTATGTGTGTGATGCTCAGAAAACAACAATGGCAACTACAGACGTTAGTGTAGATGCTGCCATGGCATCAGAACTATCAGAGCTGGAGTGCATTTGTTCATTGAATGAAAAGCAAAGAACAACACTTAAGGCTTTTCTTGATGGAAAAAATGTTTTCGTTCTTCTCCCAACTGACTTGGTAAGAGTTTGATTTATAAACAGGTTCCACTAGGCCAAAGTTAGTCCGCAATGGACGGTGACAGACAGATGGTTTATCCAATCACCTGCTAAGTATTTTTTCAAATACCTGCCCTTTTCCAGGCAGGTTCCAATGGAGCCTTCCCACATGGTTGCGTGTAACAAACTTTCAAGCTTGTTTGGGTGCAAGCTGAGACATCCTCCAGGCATGATTGAGCCATTGTAACCTATGTTTTTTTTCTAGGTACATGTGAAAGCTGCCTGTCTTCATTTACCTAATTAGAATGACGTAAGGCCAGTATTGCAGTTTTTGCATAAACAGCTATTATGCACAAAATACAGCTTTCATGTCACTTCTCATTCCTCTCAGCATGTAGAGCCTTACAGAAGGAAAATCTTTATGTTACTATTCGCTGCTGAGCTACCTACATGTGTACTGATGTAATGTTAAACATGATGTGAATGGGAGATGATGAGGGGTTCTTGAGAATTGTCATTAGTGTGGGGAGCTGCATGTCTGATGGCCTCTTGTAACCTTTCAGTTGACACTCCGCCACATGTCCCAAAGAAACCAATTACTCCCTTGTCTGATGCTTCTCTGCAGCTCGATATGCCAACTTTTATCCGAGCACGCTTTGGTCCCGGGCAGTAGTTATTCCCTATTTAATATTTATTTTTTCTGTATTTAATCTTACACATTTGTTGGCTCATACAAAACAAAAAGAAGCCTTTGTTGCTAACTCTTGTGGCGATAAAAAGACAAATCCTTTCAAGCACAATGAATTTGTGAAAATAATAGGCAGTTAGAAAACACTGAAAGGTTTTGTTAAGTACAGCACAAGTGTATGTGATGTGAATTTGTGTTTGGGGCCGTGAAGCAAAATACAAACAACTAACATAGTAACATAACTGGTTAACTTGTTCCAGCAGGGCAGCCATAGTGTATTTCACAGGCAGAAGACTACCTACAGCACCACCCCGGATACAGTAAATACAGCTTTCTCACGCTATGTGTATCCATGCAGCGTGTTATGTCTTGCAGTACAGCCTCGCTTCATTAATCACAGTTGTACCAAGTTCAGTGCAGATACAAAGAAAAACATTCTGCCTTGTAGGTTGGTATAAAAAATAAATGGCAGAAGCATTCTTCAGCAAATAAAGATCTGCATATCACAGAAACAACACTATACACACGCTAACGTCTTGTGGTCTGCAGCATGAAACCCTTTGAGACGAAGATTCTTCTTGATCTGACTTGATGCAACTGAGCTGCTCACTGGAGAAAAACTGTACGTTTATTTTGCTTTGCTTGTCACAGATTTTACAATTTTGAACCGGCAAGCAGCATCGTGTCTGGCAGGACAGTCTCAGCGGGCGTGTGGATGACTGTAATTCTCAGTAATGTCCTGTCTGTATAGCTTAAATATTTGTCTTGTTTGAACAGTTGTTTGAGAAAGTTTTGTTTTGGCACTTCTGAAAGCAGCTTGACAGAATTACAGTGATTCAAGACAGTGAGTGTGTCCTTGCCTCTGAAGTGACTGATTATGATATATAGAATTTTGTGTCATGATGAGACAGATTGTGGCATGATTGAGAAATCAGCATGACTATCTTTTGTTGAATAAAACAGCATATTTATGAACCATGCTGGAGCAGAGAGGTCAGGGTAGACGGTCTGCGTATAAAATGCTTTACTCTGATGCTGGAATCTCAAGTTTGAAACCCATCTGTGTTTAAGATTAGGCAACAAAAGCACTATGAAAACATCTTTTAAATTTGTGAAAAAGTCACAACATGTAGGATTCACTTGGGAAAGGTCCAGTTTGGATCTAGTAGCTCTATAGAATACCTGAAATAAGAATCACTGTGTTTTTATTACCTTAGAATGAACATTTTATATACGGAGGGAGCTGGTTCTCTTCTGCAGAGTTTGCACTGCCATGTATCTCCAGTAGCCCAGAACAGACAAACAAAACACTGGCTTTCCTCTTTTGCTAGTTGTGTTTGTCTGTTCAGGTATTTAGTGGGAGCACCTTCTTGGAGCCTTCAAAATCCAGCAGTCACACCTCGCATGCTCTCCGCCTGCCTCCCCCCCCATCATCCCTCCGGCAGCGTGATTTTGTTTAGCTGGCTATGGCTTGGTTGTAGTTTTAGTTTTATACTTGCCAGCATTCCACACCCATCACTTCCACACATCCATCTGCTCGCGTACTGATAACTAGCTGCACCTTACATACCATTACCTTGTCATTCGAGTTATGTTTTATTGCTTAATCAATTGTAAACCTTTCATCTTCTCACATCTTTTGTCATGACTCACAAGCCAGGTCATGACAGCAGGTCACGACAGCAGCCACCGTGAGTACTCCTGTACGCTCCTATACAAAAGGGGAGGGGGAAACAAGGGGTAGTGAGTCAGCGCAATCTACAACTTCACCAATAGATGCCACCAAATTCTACAAACTGGACCTATAAGGTTTGAGAAGGATGTGGTTTCAGCTAAATGGCGATTCAAATTTCTGAATCTGAAATAGTCATGAAATTGAATCTATATATTTCATGTAAACACATTGTTTTCCATTATGAAGTCATGCTGAGAGTTACAAAAAAAAAAGGACGGTTCATACTACATGTCCAGGGGTCGAATAGATTAACTTTTGTAACTATTTCATGACCTGTCATGACACTGGGTTGGAAAAATCAATAGAGAAAGAGTACTTCATCACACTCATGCAAATATCACATGAGGTTCCAATGCTGCCTTAAAAATGCACACAACATTGCTTACAATGACCTAATAGAGTATTCCAGAAGATGTCAGAGACATAAGTACCACAGCATAAACAGTATACAGCAACATAACCCTCTCTCAAGCCTGATTATTAATGCAGAAGAATGCGGCTACTCTAAACACAGATGTAGCCGTTTGCTTCAGCTTTAGTGAATAGGCCAATACAGTGAAATGCATGCACATTCATGTAACTGGACCTTGAAACATACATTTGCAGATCGTCACTGAAACGTTCAATGATTGCTAATGCCTCTCTTCGTCACCTGAAGTACAACACGTTTGAAAGCATTTAAGTTAATTCTAAGATTAACAGAAGTAACCTGCTTTCTATTCAAATACCCTGAGAGGTTCCCTGTATGATGTTAAATCCCTTCAAGATAAAATATGGATTAACAGAATTCCTACTGCATATATTAACATTACACGTGTGCTAACATATAATGTGCTATCACGTGCACCATAGTGAATACATGGTTGCATTTGCACCAAATAAGTGTTCTCTATTTTTTTTTTTTTTCTATCCTCAAACCACTAAAAATACTTTCTGTGTCACTTTGGCAGAGTAACCAGTGCAACAACCCCAGAACAACATTTCTATCTGTGAGCAGACGCATGCTTCATCAAACTTTAATCACTCCCAAGCTGTGTCCTCCTCTAATCGAACACACTCAGGCCTCTGCCCAGTTTGTCACTGAGGAGGGGGGCAAAGCATAACATGATGGTTTGTGAAATGAAATATTGTTATACACTGCAAACAGGTTAAATGATATGACACATTGGAACATTTCCTTATGACACAGAAACACACATAAGAAAAATAATGATGTTTTGATAGAGAAGATTGCTGCGTTTTGTAGTTTCTTTTGATACACTCAACATTTTTTAGTTCATACTTTTGCCAAATCCTGACTAAATAGCTGCAGACTTTGCATGAATTAGAAATGCAGGGAAGAACTTATTTTCCTGTGCTGGTTTTGTTGCATGATGATGGCTCAGCAGCTTGTACTGTCTGCGGGGGGCTTTCCTCCTGTTGCTCCTTTTTCTCCTTCAGTCCAATAACATGCAGGTCTTGTGAACTGGAGACTCATTTCCTGTAGTAGGTGTGAACGTGAGTGTGAATGTGTTTTGTCCATGTGTTAGCCTTGTGATAGACCGGCGGTCTGTGCAGAACTCACAACACCTATAGAGTGCAGCTCTCTGAACAGGATAAGAGGATATAGAAGATGGACTGATGGATGTTATTTTTCAATGTGCATTGTTTTGATTCATATCAACGAGAGGCTGTGGAAGAAAACACATTGCTCAGGCTTGCTATATGAGAGCATGCTGTTGACGGAGAGAAACGGCATACCCGGCAGTTAAATGAGGGAATGAAAAAAAGAATATTGTGTGTTTTTCAAACCTTAAACGCTTAGTTATCTGGGATGAATGAGCCATTTTAAATGTGAATAACGCAAGACGCACACAGTGCATAAAGCATATTGAATGCTCCATTGAGATTATTACTAGCAGTTCACCTAGCAGACCTTAAAAGTAAAAAAAAAAAAAAAAGAAAAGAAAAATTGTCTTTGCACACTGACTGACTGCATTTCAGCAATATTTTTAATTTTTAATTTGGAGGCTTTGACATATTGAGTGATTGCACAAACTATGTACAGAGCAGAATACAAATGCTTACTGAAGTAGAAGTAGCAGCATCATGCTGGAAAAAAGAATTCATTTTCTGCAGAAAAATGTGACTATGAATAAAAGAGCAAAGTATTAGTTAAAACAAGTATTAAAACTAAAAGTACTTGTCAGCCTAACTGTTGGATTGTTATTGCATTGGTTTAATCATGATTTCGATTTTATGTTTCATTTTGTAAAATTTATAAATTTATTTAAAAACAACTACAAACTACAGCCATCATGTAAATGTAAGTAAGAAAAGATGAACTGTTGTTCCTTTAAATGTAGTGGAATAAAAGCATTCATTAGCCTAAAATTAAAATACCGAAGTTATGTGGCATCAGTTCTAAATTTATCTTCCCTCTCTGGGAGAATGTAATATTTTTCTGGCTTATCATAACTTATTGTTTGAAGAATCAAGTTATGTGTATGATTTTATTTTCTTCAAACATCTGTCTACAAATTGTATATTTTTGTTTTTCCTTTTTGAATTTTTTTTTCAATATCTCTTATGCAAATATTCTTATTTGGAAGTTGTACAATAAAAATAGATCACAACATGCAATACTGGTACTAAAAGAACTTATATAAACTAAAGCACATTTGAAGTTATAATACTCAG
>JAPXVT010000029.1:9927669-9940150 GCA_029823135.1 Acanthurus reversus | reverse complement strand
GAAGGAGGAGATTATAACAGGACTGGACACACTCCACGAGCTCCAAAAAAATCACACAGTCAATTTTACATCTGTAAGTATAATTCACTGGAATAATTACACTTTATGTCATTTAACACTTGCAGCTTATTGTGGTTTCACCGCCATGTGTCTGATGACAGACACTTCACTCCTAATGACTTTTAATATCTTAATCTGGTACTTTAAATTTTTGGTGTTCTGTATATGAATTCCACATATTTTCTGTCCCAACAGCTCAACAGAATATCCATACCTTTCCCAAGTGCGCCTGGCAATGCAGTGAGTATTGCATCTTTTCACTATCAGCTCTCTGAATACTCTAAACCAAGTTTTGTTGCTACTATGGTTATATTGAGTTTAGTTCACAATAATATACGTTTTTATTTTCAATAGCCTGACTTGCCCATGTCTTTTTTCCATTGCAGTCTTCCTGTTTGGGTGTCTTTATCAGGGAGCTGAAGCACCTTCTTAAAAATGTGACAGTGGATAAAGGAAGCAGCCATGTGCTCCGACAACTTCAGAAAAACCTGCAGGATCTGGGAACGCATCAAGAGGTGAGCAAGCCAAAAATGATTCAGATTTCCTCAGAGATGCTGAGTTTTTACTGTTCACCTGCTGCATTAGCTAGTAGTAGTAGGCTTTCCTGATGAGTCATATTCCCAAACTTTCTCTCTTTCCTTTTTAGAATGATCAGCAATGTCCAACGATGAGGTTGAAACGCAAATCAAAACCCTTTGACGCATACGCTGCTTTCTTCAGGACTCTGGTCAGATAGAGAAGATGAAGGTTCTAGCCTGTTATCTCTTTTCTGCAAGGAAGCGTCGAGCACTGCAGGGTTTTTTTTAGGGTTTTCATATAAAATTAAACGATAGACGTGACATGTGAATGTATTCATTATATAATGTAAAACAAGTGCATTTGTGTATTTATTTAAAAATAATTTATGTCTGTTATTTATAAATTTATTTATTTATGTACTTGCAACTCTTGAGGTCCTCAGACATTTTATACATGGTGCATTCAGCAGACTAGCTGGCCCAAAGCAATATTTTTAATGTGAAAAACTTAATAAATAAATCAACTGCATTTCTATTTCTTTCTGACTGAGTATTCAAATTTATTAACTTTAAAAAAAAAAAGGTCATTTAATATGTTAAAAGCAATGGGAGGGAGAGTGTGTGTGTGTGTGTGTTTGGGTGTGTTTGAGCCAGATGTGTAAAGTCCAATGACATGAGATTAAGACGACAGGCAGACAAAGTAACAGAGAGGCGTTTCTTTTATTTAATCTGTTCACCTGGAGAGCAGTGGGAGTTGACCTGTTTGCATGCCAGCACTCAAGAACACATACAAACAGATATGCATGACTGAAAACCATCTGGGGCTGTGTAGTTGCAACTTCACTCACTCACACACACAAGCAACCACGCAGCAGTGAAGACAGAGGGCTCAGGTTTTCTAACATTTTTGTTACTAAAACAGGCTGTGCTGCTCTCAGTTGTCTTACTTTCAGCACTGCTCTGTGTTGTGGGTGGTTAGGTACCTGTCATCCCACATTAGACTAAAACACTCTAGAGTTTTGTCAAGATCTGAGAGGCTGCACAGGAGATCTTAGAGAAAATTGCAAAGCCAAATCAGTGTCCATGACAACAGGTAATTATAGACAGAATATGTGAATAGCATGTGCAGTTGTGGTTTGCCTTATCTGTTCTCAGACATCTTAGTCAAATCTGAATGTCTGAAAAGAGCAAATTACTCATTACATTGTTCAAAACAAAACGACAAAAAAAAGAGGTTAGATTCAGAGGAAGCTGACTGTCAGCATGTTTGGGTAACCCTAACTCACAGTATGCAGCCGCAGCCTTTGAACTGCATGGGACCCGAGGTAGAGGAGCAGCAGCTGCAGCTTTGAACACAGAACAGACGGAGAGCAGGAGGGAGGTGGAGAGAGATGCCCAATGCACCTCTGCTTGCCTGTGCACCGTGGTTTCACCATTGACCTTCAAACTTGTGCCTGACTGTGTTTGATGTTCTTGAAGCATGGCAGCACTCAGGAGTTTGAATCACAGTAAAAGACCACAAAAAGGGAAGAACATGACATCTTTTGCTAAGAACAAATAAAGCACATGTAGGCTGAAAACAATAAACACTGTGAATCTGAACAGAAGGAAAAGGACACTGATTTTTTACTCTTTCACAGGCTTTGGGAGACAATTTTGAATGACCTTTGGGGGAAACAGACAGGCAGGGCACTGCTTCAGATTAGCTGACATGTTATAAACTTGATTAAATGACAATCATTTTAAAGTTAAAGTCAGAGTTCAACATTTTAAACAGTTTATTTAACCCATTGTGTAAATCTCTGACAAATTAGAAATAAAAAAAAAAACAACCCATAATTGCATCTTAAATATTGGAAGAGCAAAAACAAACAAACAAACAAACAAAAAATCATTATTTCTGTAATTTAACAATGAAATATTTCTGAAAATGACATTTTTTATACTACATTGTAAATGTTGTGGTTGCTGACAGTGGATTTTCTCACACAAATAGGATTTAGATTCCAGGACAGAATGAGAGATTAGAGGACAATATGGCAAAAGGAAAATCATTTTTGGATAACATAGAATATGTTTTTTCACCATTTATTATTCTCTTCGGTTATTTAAGGCACTCATTGAGTCCCACGTCTTTAACCCAGTTATTAAACGTCTCAGAGTGGATGTCTGCGATAGAAAAGGGTAAAAGCTGTGTCTTTTCCTCCTGTCAGAAGTACTTACATCAGGGTAAGGTGACAGCTGGCATGTCACGATTGTTCCCGCATCCCACTTCGATTTGCGTGCGAGATAGCAGCTTGAACTGAGTAAAACAACCATGAGTATGCTGACAGACATGGCAAGGATTTTTTTATATATATACTAGCAGACAGTGCAGGATTTATTGGTCAGAGCAGAAATGATGACTGCGGCTGAAGGTGACATTGGTCAGCACATGAAAACTGAAGGATGCGAGTTTCCGATCTGATCATAAACCTGCCGTTCATAAAACCCCCACTTCATTCATTAAAATCCTTCACATGGGCTTTCTGTCTCTTCACATGAAGCTCCCACTACAGAGGCAATAGTTGTAATCCTCCAATAGGTGGCCCCAGTGAACCACTCCCCCTGCAGGTTTGGCCTTTGTCCTGATTCAGTTTTATAACCCGCATCTTAATTTATTTTAACCCCACCACACTGCGGATTTATCTGGGCAAAATAACGAGAAAACAGTGAACACTGCTGTGACGGGCGGTGATGTTTTTGAACCTCTAACTCTGCAAAGCAGGTCACCCAAGTTACAAGTCAGGTGGTTACCTGTACCGAACTGTACATTAGGGCAACGTAATAGGAATTGGTCGCCTAAAAGGGTCACCACAGTCACATAGTCACATGCTTTTATTATTCCCACTTCACTTTCTTTTGAATGGGACAACGTCACAGCGCCGGAGCGCACAGTCTCCGTGATTTTGGCTGCAGACGCGCAGTGAGGCTGCAGCAGGACGCAGCGGGAGCGGTGATGGCTGAGTGACATTTAAAGACAGCTGTGTGTTTATGTGTGTGTGTGTTTTGTTTTGTTTTTTTTTGTTCGCTGACAACAGCCGGCGACGAGAAGAAAATCGAGGATGTTAGCGGACTGTTCTTTGGTTTGTTTTGGCGGAAACGAGATGTCTCTTAGGATGGACTTTACGTTGCGAAGTTCTAACGGAAGCGATGGGACATTTATTTTGAAATATGAAATAAAACCACAGCTGACCGCGTCTCTCTGCGTGCGAGTGAAAGGTGGGTTTTGATGATGAAGAATTAAATAATAAGTTTGGGGTGCATATGGAGGAAGGTGTGCGTCTTCATTTGCCATGCATTCATTATTATGTTCAATGCGCTGATGGGAGATTCTTGCTCTGACAGCTGAAACCTTGGAGTATCTGCTTGAAATCATATCCACATCAAGGCAACACACAACATAATAAATCTGATATTAATGAGAATTTACATTTTAAATCACTCAAATGTCATTGCAGAAGTCTTTTAGCCACTGTTGTGTTTTCTATGACAAGGACTAGGCTATTACATGAATTAATAATGTCTTTAATTCATTTATTTAATCCACAGGGCTGCTGATGACTTTAGCAAGTAGACAGAGCGAGTGAAATTACAGCTGTTTGGGACCTACAAGCTGAGCCGACAGAAGAGCTTGCAGTCATTGCACAGAGGAATTCAGTGAGAACTAGCTCTTGACTTTGCAGCTCAAATGATGGCCAATCTTAATTACAAACTCAGGAGGCAAATGTGCAGCCCAGAGGGGGTTTGCCTCAAACATCTCACTCTTCTTCAATAATGAGAAGAGGAAAGGATGGAATTTTTCTGCAAAGTCCAAGCCCAGGAGCCTCGATTCTATTCCTGTGGATATAATGCAGCACGACTCTGTAGTATGTCTTAAATTAACACTCAGGGATGGATCTCATGAACTTCTCGACTGTCATTGACAGCGGGTTTGTGGACGAGGCTCCGCCGAGCCGCGTACTAACTGGCTGTTTCCTCTCGCTGCTCATCCTCACCACCTTGTTGGGAAACACTCTCGTTTGTGCCGCAGTCACCAAATTTCGACATCTGCGCTCCAAAGTGACCAACTTTTTTGTGATCTCGCTGGCTGTGTCGGACCTCTTGGTCGCCATCTTGGTGATGCCGTGGAAGGCGGTGACAGAGATCGCCGGTTTCTGGCCCTTTGGCTCCTTCTGTGACACCTGGGTGGCTTTTGACATTATGTGCTCCACGGCTTCCATTTTGAACCTTTGTGTGATTAGCTTGGACCGCTACTGGGCCATCTCCAGCCCTTTTCGCTACGAGAGGAAGATGACGCCAAGAGTGGCCTACGTGATGATCAGCGTGGCCTGGACGTTGTCTGTGCTAATCTCCTTCATCCCTGTGCAGCTTAACTGGCACAAGGCCCAAACTAAATCTTACACCCCTCTCGCTGGGTTCTCTGGCTCTTCAGGTTTAAATGCCACATCTTACCGCATCCCAGAGAACTGTGACTCAAGCCTGAACAGGACCTACGCCATCTCCACTTCTCTTATAAGCTTCTACATCCCCGTGGCCATCATGGTGGCCACCTACACTCAGATCTACCGCATCGCCCACAGACAAATAAGAAGGATCTCTGCGCTCGAGCGAGCAGCCGAAAGTGCCAAAAACAGACATGACAGCATGGGTGGAGGCTCTAGCATCGCAGAGTCCGAGAGTTCCTTCAAAATGACATTCAAGAGGGAGACCAAGGTACTGAAGACGCTGTCGGTGATCATGGGGGTGTTTGTGTGCTGCTGGCTACCATTCTTCATCCTTAACTGCATGGTGCCCTTCTGCGAGCAGTCAAGCGGAGGGGAGGCTTTCCCCTGCATCAGCCCCACCACATTTGACGTGTTCGTGTGGTTCGGCTGGGCTAATTCCTCCCTCAACCCCATCATCTATGCCTTCAATGCAGATTTCCGCAAGGCCTTCTCCATCCTGCTGGGCTGCCACAGACTGTATCCAGGAGGCCACAACATAGAGACAGTCAGTCTAAACAAAAAATGACTCATGACTCTCTCACAGCACTGACTCATCCTTAATGCTAAGAGTCCAAGTGTTCCTGTACAGGCCGGTCTGATCAACTTCAAATGAGGACGCCGCTCTCTGCGCTGAAGCTTAGTGTCACTGAAGGATGTGGTAACCCCATATGTACCCGTGCTTGCGCTGCGTGAGTGGCCCATCTGTGTGCAGACTGTCAGAGTGTGCTTGCCGAGCTAATGCGGTCGCTACACTGTCGTCAAATGGAAGAGACCCCACAAAGAGGAGAGGGGATTAGGGAGATTGAGATTAAGAATCTCTGCTGTTGTGCCAGGGAGCTGGGAGCACAGCAGTGCTGACACACGCCTGACACAGATAATTCCATGACTGGGCAGCCCACTGCTGTCAGACACTGCTCTTTTCAAAAGCATTACCCACATACATAAACACAAACAATGTCAAAACATGCTGCTCCAAATACAGTGCAGTGCCCAGCATGCACACTACAACAGAATACATGACAGCACAAAGAAACACCATCAGTCATTATGTTAACATCCTGCGCTCTGCAGTGACGCATCAAGTCAAATCCGGTTTTGACAAAGATGAACGCGCAAGTGAAGGACATCCCCATGTGACTTAAAAGGGGATAACAGATCTTATTCTACATTCATTATTGCTGCTAAATTTGGTTCAGAGAAGTGTTCACAGTTATAAATATGTGATCTTATGTAATTTCTTCTGAAAGTAAAGGTGAAAAATGCAGTTTGTCAGACTGCAGGTCACATCTTAATGCTGATACTGGTGCAAAATTGTTTTTCAAATCTCTTTCCAATGTCAAATCATTATAACTTTAAACCCACAGACTCAACAGACACCTCGTAAATGATTTGTTTCACTGCTTGAAAGTGTTTTATGGATGAGTGTCTCATGTTACTTTGCGTGTCCTGTATTTTTCATCAACACCAGCTGATGACCTCATTTAAAGAAAAGGCACACAGCAAAACAAAGGTTTTGCTTCACTTGTGTCTATTGTACTTATTTGGGAGCTGATACAGTAATTGAAATTAAATTTGCTCTTTAAGGTAAATTATCAAAGGAAATCTTGAATTAATTTGGGTCACACCCTTTAGAGGTTTGGCTGTCACTCCTGTTGGTTATAATAACATCTTTTTATTAAAGTTACTGCTGACATCTGGGGAGACTGACATCACCACCATGAAAGAGGACATTTGTAAGAAACATTAGCAGACAAATAGACCTGTTGTAACGCAGCCCAGAGTTTAGTCTGATTATTCAGGCAAAGACAAAAGCGAAATGTAACATGTCACTAGCAATCCTTGATGTCAAAAGAAAACTGTTTCATCTGCTTGAGCTGTCTAACTATCTGACTGGCTGACTAGTGATGCACGGGTAGCAGGTTTGTCCGCGCGCCCCGCGGGAACCTGCGGGCTGAGTGGATTCAAGTCACACTAATTAACATATTAATTAATAGCGGACTGGATTCGGGCGGATTAAATTAATTTCAATGTAAGAGTCATTTTTGGTCAGGCAGCAATATCAGCAGCTTATATATCTGACTTAGAAATAGCCTATGGTAATGTGGGATCATTTGCATAACTGCGCACTGTGCAGAGCAGCAGGGACACCGTGCTATTGATCGTTTAAATCTCCTCTCAGAGCGTCCACTGCTTCTAGTGCTACCACTGCCACACAAAAAATAATGAAGGAAAAATAAACAATGCATGCAACTATCTGGGAATACCAGAAATAATAATTATTTGAAATACCGAGGCGGGTGGGCGCGGGTTGCGGATCTGTAAATGGGGTAATTGATTATTCCAGGTGGATGATGGGTGGATTATTAATTTGTACATGCAGATTCGGATGACCTAAAAGCCGATCCGCGCATCTCTATGGCTGACGGTGTTGCCTGTGGACACTGTTGTCTGCTGTTTTTAGAGCGTAAGACACGGCCACTGAAGATAAAATGCCTACCTCAACTTTAAGTTACAATCTAATGTTATTGTAACACTTGCATTTTACAAAATCAGGCAAGAGTTTTAATGGTGGAGTCTATCATTCTCAAATGCTAGGTTATTCAAACATATAGGCCTAAAAGCTATTAAGGTACCATACGCAACAATTTCTCCATCAGCCTTAAACACACAATTAGAATATTCAATAGCTTGAGCAACATTACATTAAATTAGAGACAGCTTGTTACCCTAACTTCAACTTGCTTTTACTTTAAGACCTTTGAAACTTAAGGAACCCAGTGTAATATTTTGTACAGGTTCCTTTTTCTTTTTTATTAAAGTGACACATGGCTAAGCTGAGGGTTTGTTTGAATTGCCTGAATGACCGTCTGGTCAGACATCTTTAGTAATGTCACCTCTTTAGTAATGTCAGACATCTTTAGTAATGTCACCACCCAGATCTCAGCAGTAAGAGAAATATGTCTGACTACTTGAAAAATATACCTATTCTTGACTGACTTCTAGGATTCGTCGAGGAATTTTTGCACACATAACCCTGTGCAAGACCCTAACTTTTTGTTTTAACACTTCAACCGAATAATATTTAAGGAGTGAATAAGTGAGGTGCTGATGTGTTTATTTAGAAATCCCTGAATGGAACATGGATATATTTGATAGACTAACTCTCTTGACTCTCTGCAAGAAATTTAACGTTGAGTGAATGAATGAATGAATGTTTTTCCCAAAATTTTCAAACTCAAACGTTTCACCAGATGTGTGTAATAGATCATGATTGGTAGCAGTTATGGCTAAATCTATGAAAATAAGACCCAGGCACGGTCCTACAAAGTAAAGCATTGTGTGTTGGAATACGAAGAACAGGTTGCATTGTCATAATTATCAACAGTTACCTCTAATTTGGTGTAATGTATTTATTTTTTTATGTGCTAACTTGCCTCATCATCAGTTAGCTGCAGTAAGCATTCATGACACAAAGGAAGGCTGTAGGTGTTTGTACTCGCCTAAGAAGGATCTCTTTAGTTATTATTTTATTATTAAGTTGTTAAAGAGGTCTGACCAATAAGTAAATGTTGTTGTTATTAATAATAGGAGAAACAGTTGTGCATTTCCTGCTTCAGCCATGGCGAAATATCTCGATGCAAACCTTAATAAAGGCGTACTTGTCATTTGCTGTGGAATACACGGGTGTGTGTTTGTGTAATTTGCTGTTACAACTCTGGCCTCCATGGATCAAACTTCCTGTAGCACATTTCACACCAGAGTAAAGGGTAAAACTCATCAAGACCAGCTGTGTCACACATCCAAAATTTCCCTCTCACTTAACTATGGTGATCATGTATTTGTTCAGTCTGGTGATGTATTGCTATCATTAGCAGAGTGAAGGGTCCAATCTGGAGTCGTGAACAGTCTGGAATAATAGAGTGCAGGAACTACTTTGGAACCTCTTTCTCTTTGCTTTTTTTAATTAATTGCACTTAAGCTTTTTTTGTCCCTCTTAAGTGATTGACTGAGCTCTTTAAAAAATTCCAAGCAACTAAACATGCATTTTCACTCATAGCTGAAACGAGGAGCAGAGGTGAGAGTAAATTTCACTTTTCAGTGGTCTAGTAACTTTGTATATTAAGGATGAACCTGTCATGAGAATCTACACTCCCTAGCCTACTCAGATGCTCGCATGGGAGTGAGAGGGAGATCAGGGTAGTTGAAGCGTGGAGGGAAAGCAGCGCGGCGACAAGGACATGATGGAGTTTGCTTCGCAAAACCCAGATTCCCTCCCAGGTCGTGCCTGCTATTTCTGAAATGATAAATGAAATAAAAGGATTTGAGTGAAGTTCTTGTTGATTAGAACTAATGAATATCTCGGTAGATTTGCCTGCTCTGCAATAGCCATCATCATCAGAAATCTGAACAAGATACATTTCAGAAGAGAGCAGTAGTTGCTGCTATTATCACATAAACAAAAAAAGTAATTTAAGAGTCACGAGCAACTCCAATTATACAGCAAGTCCCAGAAGGCTCTAATAGATTTTTTTTTAACCAACTTAAGTTTATGCTTATGAGAAATATGAAAAAATGTAAATACTGAGATGATAGCTTTTTTTCTCTCACTTGCACACACACACACACACACACAGAGCTGTCCTTTAAAGCCTGCTTTCTCTGAGCCCCGGACTGTCCTTGCCTCTGTTAAACCTCCTCAAGCGTGCCACAGAAAGGGAATGGCAATTAATTTGACTGACATCATTCAGAGTGATGGCTGAGGTGGCGACAAGACAGGGCGTGTGTGCATGTGGCGCATCGCAACCATCACCTGCTTCAGCGCCCAGCCCAGAGATCCCGCATTGTCAACCGCACTTTGTAGACACAGAGAATTCATTCCAGTTTCCCATTTCTTTGTTCCAGCGGAGCTGGTGAGATTCTCAGAGCGATCCTGTCTTTTTAGATTGGCATGTCAGAGAAGCGACGTTAGATGTGGCAACTTCAGATGATGCTAATGACTGGCCCTGGGGAAATGATTTACTGAGACAGGGAGAGAGAAAGAAAGGGGCAAGGAGAGAGACAGTCTTATGTAAGTATCAAGCAATGGCAACTTAAAAAAGAAACTCAAAGGATGCTCTGTAAATATCACATAACCCACAAGTATCACCAAAGACAGACTGCTGTCGCGTCTATAATGAAGTATACTTGCTGGTCACACGCTGTTTGTTTATAGGCAGAGAACACCTGGCACTGTGATTTTTAATGCCGTTAATGATTTCCTCGTCACCCCCTCTCTTCAGCCAGGATCTTAGGGAACTAAATGCAATTAAACAGTTTGCCATAATCAGTATCACTCTCTATTAAATATGTATTATTCATAACTGGCAGAGCTATCATAGTCGCGCTAGAGTCTAATGCATTTTTAATACCTCAAATGACAGCCAGATAAGCATAATTGAGAGTGAGCGTGTTGGTGACTCCAGCCAAAGTGCATCAATGCATCTACATGCTGACAAACATGGGTGCACTGTGCTTGCTCAAAAATGCTGTCGGTCTGTCTGTCAGTGTCTGCTGTCCTTGGTGAGGTAAACAGATGCTCTATGCTTATTCTCAAGTGATCGGGAAGGAAGAGATCAGCAAGACGGGCACACATCAGGCCACCACTGATTGGAAATTTGTTAGTTTCAGGGTTGACATAAGATATCTTTGCAAACCTTGGAATACATTTTATAAAGTATGTAAACATATATCTGATCTTTGGAATAGGCTATTTTGAGCAGTACTTCAAAAATAGACACACAAGCCTCTGCCGGGGATTGCCCAGCACATCTTTCGACCTTTAGTGTTTGTCCTTTGCGGCAAAGTCCCCCATTCCTCCTCCTGGTTTACTCTTGCTCTTCATTTCTCTTTCTTATCATACCCCTCTGCTCTCTTCCTCCACCCACGCTCTGTTTACTGCTTGTGTTGCGGGCCGCTGGCAGTGTTGCCATTCGTCACTCCAAGTGGCTCCAGTGGAGAGGACAGGGCCTCTGACCCCACCACTGGGAAAGGAGCAAGAGAAAAGAGGGAAGGGAGAATCATAGAAGGCTCTTCAGAGACAGATGAGAGTGGAAAAAAAAGATTGCAATTCAGACTTCCTGACTTTCAGCGTTTCTTTCACAAGTCAAAATATGTATTTGAATGACTAGATGCTGGGCCGATTGAAGGAAAAGCCAACATAAAGTGTCTCAGGATGAATCCTCAAAACACCCTTTCCCCCTCCACTTAGCCCTACCCCTCTGTCTTTTGCATTCATGCAGAGTTAGGGTGTCCTGATTGCATTGTGATAGAGGAGTAGAGCAAAGTGTTAGGGCTACTGGACCTTAGGCTTTTTAGAGGCACGTTTCAAACTGAGTTTTATGGGAAATCTCCCTTAATACCTTGCAAATCACCCGCAATTATGTTCCTTTTGTTTATAACAAACATAACAAATAAAACTGCAAGCAGTATGCTGATTTCTCAGGAGCTTAACTAGCCAGCTAACACTACATTGTTATCGCTAATTTGTGTATGACAGTCTGTTCGTCATATTTTCATTTCGACACCCCCCTCGCATTCGACGGCATATGGTGCCTGAAGTCTAACTAAATTCCAGCAGTGAAGTTCTTGCACTTGTTCCTGCACCCCTCATATCAGTGCAGATTGGCAGGGTAGGAAATGCTAATGTTAGCTTACAGAGCACTGCTAGTGGCCAGGGAATGAAGCAGTGACCTTTTTTTATCTGATGACATGTTTGCTCAATTGATAGTGTAAAACTGAAGTGGCTGACACATCGTCAGCATCCATGTTTTCTATCCTGACAGGCAAAAGGCAAATATATTGCTATACTATTAGTGAGGCAACGCAGAAAAACATAACAATGAACATTTTCCCTGGCTACTTTCAGTACAGGGTTGTCTCATTTCATAGGGGGAATATTTTAATGACTGCACCTTGTAACTAAATGGGGCAAAGGGGACATTGGAAAATAAGGGGCAAAGGGTAAAAAAAAAGAAATAGGATCAGACCCTTAAAGGTGTTAAATCACTTTAAGCCACAGGAAATGCTTCACTGTGCTTCAGCATAAACTGTTTAAGTCTCTACTAGAGCTAATATGACCATCCGCTAAAATATATTTGTTTTTTATTTTGTTTATTCATTATTAAGAGTCCTGCACACAATGTGACTCCAACGTCTCCGACATGTTGTAAGTTTTGTGTTCACTCTAGTAACCGGGAGAGCCAGCTCATACTATTTATAACATTTCCATCAAACCATTTAGTGACGCTTCTTGTTCTGTATGGATGCATTCGTTATGTTGCTTCGCCAATTTAATCAGGTTTTCCTTTTAATCTGTCACCCATCTGTAAGTGGCAGGAA
>JAPXVT010000029.1:9808861-9820162 GCA_029823135.1 Acanthurus reversus | reverse complement strand
GGCTGCGCCCTACTGGCGAAAGAGTGAATTACTTTCTGGTTTTCCAGCAGTATTATAAAAATATAAAGTTTGAATTCTGTGCCATATCTCACCTTAGGTAAAAATCAAACACTACATTCATATTACTCCATATTTCATGTCCACTTTAAACCTGTTCAATCAGTCTATTTGGTGGCCTACTTGGCCTTGTTGACCTCCTCAAGACCGGTGTTGCACTAGTGTTGTTTGGTAAAGCATCATTACCGACATCGTGTGTGTCAGCGGTCTCTCTGGCCTGATGGCTTGCATCACTCTCCTCCTGACCCTGTTCCTGGGAGTGCCCCTGAGTCTTCAGTAAACTCCTCCGGTTTCTCCTGAGTACTTGTCTATCATCTGTTTGTACCTCGTATGACCTGGGGCTCACTTCCTTGAGGACTGTTGCCTTTCTCTCCCAAGTGCCTTGATCCTCAACCCTCACTGCGTCATTTTCTTTTAGAGCCCCCAGCCTCCTGGCTGTTTTGTCATAGTTCTCTTTTTGTTTCTGCTTGAGCTGTTTCTGCTTTTTCCTTCAGCTCTTTGGTGTTTGGTTTGGGTGGTAGGTGTGGCAGCATTGTACGCAGCTTGCAGCCCATGAGGAGCTCAGCTGGGGAGACCCCACATGCCAGCGTTGCAGTGTGGTAGCTCAGCAATGCAAGGTAAGGGTCAGATCCATTATCACTTGACTTCTTTAACAGTCTCTTAATGATCTGGACACCCTTTTCAGCTTTCCCATTTCCTTGTGGATACAGTGGACTGGAAGTGATGTGCTGAAACCCATAGTCCTGTGAAAACTGCCTGAATTCTCTGCAGTTGTACTGTGGTCCATTGTCACTAACCACAGCTAGGGGAATCCCATGCCTGGAGAAGCAGCTTTTCATGTGAGTGATTACTCCAGAAGCTGATGTGCTAGAAAGCTGGGCAATTTCTGGAAAGTTAGAGTGGTAATCTATTACTACAAGATAGTCTTTACCATTTAGATGGCATAAGTCATTGCGACTTTTTGCTAGGGTCCAGTTGGCACGTCTGTGACCAGCATGGGCTCCTTTGTTTGCTTATAATGATGTTTATGTTGAGATCATCCTGTCAATGTCATTATTGATCCCCGGCCAGTACACTGCCTCTCTGGCTCTTCTCTTACATTTCTCGACACCGAGGTGCCCCTCATGAATGCGGCACAGCATATCTTGTCTCATGGACTGTGGGATCACCATTCTATTCTGTCTGAGCACAAGGCCATTTACCACACTCAGGTCAGCTCTGACTGGGTAGTACTGTGGACAGCTGCCTTTTTCCCAGCCATCCTTTAGGTTGTCCATCACTCTTTTCAGAGTAGTGTCTTTTCCCATCTCCTGCACTATCTTCTGCAGCATGACATCCAACACAGGCAGAGATGACATCACTGTGTCCACATGCACAGCAACATCCTCCGCGGTGGAGGGAACTTGTGTACCCTTGTCAGGTAAGGAGGCCCTAGACAGCGCATCGGCCACAACTATGTATTTTCCAGGTGTGTATACTAGCTCAAAATCTGGTTCTGGAGGCATATGCCACGGGCTGCCATGTGTCACCGACTGCTTGTAATAACACAGCACCTAAGCCCTCCTTTGAGGCATCTGTCAAGATCTTTGTCTTTCTTGCAGGATCGAAAAAGGTAAGTACTGGTTCAGTAGATAAAGTTTGCTTCAGCATTTTCCACTCTTTGTCATGTTTCTCCGTCCACTCAAACACTGTTTCTTTTTTCAGCAGTTCTCTCATGCATGTTGTCTTGGATGACAGATTTGGAATGAATTTGCTCAAAAAGTTGATCATCCCTAGAGCTCTCAATACACCCTTCTTATCCCTGGGATGTGGCATCTCCTGAATTGCTTGCACTTTTGAGTGCATGGGCTCCACGCCCTCTCCTGATATCTTGTCGCCCAAGAAGACAACCTCCCTGACCCCAAACTGACACTTCTCTTTATTGAGCTTAAGCCCACTCTCCTGGACCCTCTGCAAGAGCCTAGTAAGTCTCTCATCATGTTCCTGTCGTGTTTTTCCCCACACCACAACGTCATCAATGTAGACCCTTGTGCCTACCAGACCCTCTATTATTCGCTCAATGGCTTTTTGAAAAATCTCAGGTGCTGATTTAATGCCAAACGGCAGCCTGAGAAAACAGTACCTCCCAAAAGGGGTATTAAAGGTACAGCATTTGCTGCTCTCAGCATCTAACTTTAGTTGCCAAAACCCCTGTGAAGCATCTAGTTTGCTGAAAAACTGTGCCCCAGCCATCTCGCTGGTGATCTCCTCTCTCTTAGGAATCTGATAATTTTCCCTCTTGATATTTTCATTTAGATTTTTTGGATCTAAACAAACCCATAACTTCCCATTTGGCTTCTTAACACAGGTGATTGAATTTACCCAGTCTGTTGGTTGTTCAACTCGCTCAATGACCCCCAGCTGTGTCATCCTGTCCAGCTCTTTCTTCAGGCTGGCGCGCAGTGCAACTGGCACTCTCCTCGGGGCATGAACCACGGGCTTTGATCAGTCTTAAGTTGTACTTTGTATGTGAATGGCAGGGTGCCCTGTCCTTTGAAGATGCCTGGGAAGCCATCTACAATTTTACTCACCCCTTCACATTGTGAAGTCACTTCTACAGTGTCTTTGTTTATCTGATGGATTCTCCTGACCAAACCCAGATCCTCACAGGCTTTGTCTCCCAGGAGTGACTGTCCCTTAGGAAGGACCACAAACATCAGATTGTGAACATTACCCTTTACATTCACTTTGAGTCTGCATACTCTCTCTGTTTCTATGCTTTGCTGGTTATATGCCCTGAGTGCAACTGTATTTCTGCTTACTTTAGGTTTCTCTTTAAGTTCCCTGAGATCATTGATATTTATAATATTCGCCTTTGCCCCAGTATCTAGCTGAAATGGAATTAGTGTCCCATTAACCACAAGTGGTGCCATCCATTTATCTCTATTATCTGCTTTCCTCACCTGACTGATATCAGCATTCTTTGTGGATGGTCCCATCCCATCCTCCTTGTTTACCATACTGATAAAGAGTGAACCACTATCATCACTTTGGTTACCACTGTCATATGCATCCTGAACAGTATGTACCTTTTTATCTTGAGACATACACATTCTTGCAAAATGATGTAAACCTCTACATTTTGAACATGCTCTTCTAAAAGCTGGACACTGCCTTGGTTTATGCTCATTGCAACATCTCTTGCAACTGAACGTGCCCTCATCCTTGTTCCTGTTCTTGAACTTGGCCGGGTGCTTCCCTCTGATGGAGACGGCGTCCACTGCCTCGCAGAGATGACTGGCCGCTGCCGCTCCTTGCGCTCTTTCGGCGAATGTCTTTACATGCTCTCCTGCCATCTCACTGGCCTGACACATTTTCACAGCCGTTTCCAATGTAAGATCAGTTTCTCTCAGTAGTTTTTCTCTTGTCTTTCCGTCCTTAGTACCAAATACAATCTGATCACGAATCAGCGAGTCCCTCAGCACACCAAAGTTGCATGACGCAGCTTTTATTTTTAAGTCAGTCAGGTAGCACATACCTCTCAAATGTTTCATTCTTCCTTGACAGGCAGTGGTCGTCAAACTTCTTTAGGACCACATCCAGCTTGTTTTCCTCCTCCTCCGTCGCAAACGTGAAGGTGTTGTAAACTTCCAGTGCTTCAGGGCCGGCGATTGTGAGTAGCGTGACAATCTTCCTTTCATCTGGCTTGCTGTCCAGTCCCACCGCAGACACGTAGAGCTGGAACTGTTGCTTGAATGCTCTCCAGTTAGCATCAACGTTCCCCGTTAGCTTCAACGGACCCGGCGGCTTCATTACATCCATAGTCGCGTAGCGTTCCGAACTGTTGACTGTTGACGAAAACAACAAACCGAAGAAAAACCTGTCCTGGTACAATGATGACAGTGACTCTTCTTTAGTTTAATCTTTTATTGTCTTTCAGCCATTTAAGTTAAAACCAGCTCGAACCACACTCTTGCTCATGTGTCCAATGATTCATGCCCTAATACCATGTGAACCAATGGGCTTACAGCACCACCTGCCGGTAGTACATATCATTACAGAAGGTTTATCTGATGACTGTAGGCAGCACTAATGCTACCCACTGACTACCAATATTTGATCAAAGCTAATTATCGGTGGGTGAGCTCAGCCCGTCTCTTCCTTGGTACTGCACGCACAGTCAGAAGAATGGTATCTGTCTACTTGTCTTGAGCTCGGGAATGAAGCAAGTAATAAAAAGAAAAACAAATGTTGGCATATCCTTTTAAAAGGGCTAAATTTACAGGAGTAAAATTAATACAATATAAATATAAGAAATAGCTGCAGTAGAATGTTCCCCAAAGTTTAAATCCAAAGATGTATAACACATTGGAAACATTATTATGGTAACAATTAAAGTCTAACAGTTTTCTAAAACTCTGACAACATAATTACCCTTGGTTAATGGTTGCAGAAGGCTGCCCTCTAGCTTTTAAAAAAGGTGTAAGAGAGCTGACCAGACACCCTGTTATCCAGCCAGGAGAAGTGATCCAATGATTCATGATGATGTAACACAGTGATTCTGAATGAAGCTCAAATACACAATTATCTGAATCCATAGAGACCCTAAAATAACTCTCCTATTCTGGGCCACGAGTGTTTGCTGCCGGTCAAAGTAATTGCTCTGGGCCGTAATGTATTGTTGGTGTGTGGCCTGCACATACTATAGAACAGAATGTAATTTGTGGTTGAACAAATGCACATCAGTTTTCTTGCTGTTTGAACATGTCACTGTATTACAGGAAACAAATCCACTCTATGGTCATTATCGTAATACAATAACATACGTGTTTGTTTAACCGCTCATTCTCTTAGTCATTATTTCTGGGGAAACAAGATGATTTGTGTCTTCTACGTGCGTACATGTTCATGTTTCTAAATGAATAATAAACTTTTTCTGGCATGTGGCCTTGTTTTTTCTTAATCCCAGGACTTTTTTGGGGGGGGGCACTTTTGTTTTATTGCTTTTACAGTTAAAGAGAGGCTTCCTTTTTTTTTTAGTTTAAGTTTCCACTGTCCAAAAAACTGTTTCAAAATGAGAGATATTTACAATTTTACTTGTTTTGCCATTTCTTTTTTTATTGACACTGTGTGAATTTGAATTTTGTCAGGTTTGTAGGTCGGGGCGTGTTAGGTTAGTGGGCAGGTAAGCGGTTGAGTAGGTATCAGTTCAAAGTTAGGCAGGCAGGCTAATATTAGGTGCAAAGCTGTAGCTCACAAACATTTTTAGAATAGAAGGTGCTAAATAATTTGCTGAATTCCATTTTTAACACCCTTTGCTGATTGAGGGATTGAGACCAATGAAACCTCACCTGACACGCATACCATTTGTGCCTGAATAAAACAGGCCAGTAATCCTTTAAGCCAATAAATGCCGGACACAGACACATTGACAAAGGACAGAAGTCGAACATGGTGACACAAGCTCGCCCCGAAAATATCGTGTGGGTGTGAAAAGCATTTAACCTTCCTTTTTGCACCGCAATGATTCAGCACTAAGCTAAAGTAAAGCTCACAATGAGGCAAGTAGTGTGAGACAAAGAATTAGGAGTGATTGAGATTTTTTTTTTTCACACTACAGCTTGTGGAAATATACCGCCTGAAATTTACTGTCTGCATGAATGTTGTTCTAAGGTGAAAGCAAAGATTATGCACTATTAATAACTTCTCCCAGGAGTGCATGAAGTTATACTGGCACTAAGACAACAGACAATCCTCCATGGGTGTAATAAAACAGGGTAGCTGTCACAGAGACTTGTGTAACGTACATGATGTAAAAAAATACAAATCTTTATGGGTGCTTGTGGTAATGAGACTGTGTTGAAATGTGACAGCATTTACTTAATTCATTCTAATTTATGTATTTCCATTTTATGATACATCATTGGCTTCTTCTTCTGCTACATTTTAGAGTGAATCATTGTATTATTTTCTCAGATAATCTGTTTACATAACATGCATTTTATTGTTAAAACTTCTTAATAGGATTAAAATGTTGCTTACATGTTAATATCAGTGATAATAAACCAAACATTAATACTTTTTGTCTTTTAAAGGGGTCATTTTGCATACAGAGTATTTTTGTGTCCACGTCTTTGTTGTATTTTTGTTGGTTTATGTATTATTCCCAAAGTTTTCCAGTGATGTTCAAACTCAGAGAAATTTGTAATTTAATTCAAGGTACTGCTGCGTTTCTTTTTGTTTCCTATTAATAACTTCCGTGGTAGCACTCTCTGGAAAACATGACTTAACGTTATCTGAATAAAATTTCAATACATTACTTTGTGTGGGAACATTTCTGCCTGAGTCAGTGTGATAGATTTTCATCTGCAGTGGTGGCTGCCTAACAATAAAATACACAAATCCCATGATCCATCGCTACTTCACAACATTGTCAAATTACCCCGTTTGTTTATTTTGTTTTGAAAGAGAGACATCCAGTGGTAGAAATGACATACTGTGCATTTAAGAGCCAGTCATTGAGTCTCATTTGTAATGGATTACTCTGTGCTCAGCAAGCATGCTATACAACCAGATCTGTACACTCAACAGAATGTGCAATATAAACAGTTCAGCCGGTGAAATGTATAAACTATATGTTACCACAAGTGGAAGAATGTAAATGCTGACATAGTGAGGCTTGTATATGTATCGAATAGCAGAGAGTATGCATCTGTGCATCTTGCCACATGAATGTGTGTGTATGAGCTTGAGAGATTCTCATTATAGTTTTTGACCAGATTTTGCCCTCTGGTGGTGCAATTTGAGCAGCACTGCTTTTGCATCCCCACCTTTCACAAGTGAAAAGCATCACTAACAGCTGCAGACCACAGATGAATGGTGAGTTTTGGCTGTTTAAATGAAGAAATGTTCACCAAATGAAAACCACATTTACAGCTTACGTTTGGAGATTTCATGAAAAAATTTTGCGTTAAAAAAAACAAAATGAAATAATAAAAATAATGACGCAGGTAAGCAGCTCACATTGATTTCTGCTGCAGCCAAGCATTGCGAGAAGAGGTTGTCGAGAGTCAACGTGAATGACTGGCTCCACACTAGCTGTGTGTACGTGTGTGTGAGTGTGTATCCATGCATATACATCCGTGTGTGTGCGTCAGTCACCAAACAGATCCCCTTGGAGCCGGTGATGGTCCAGGAGTCCCACGCATTTCCCATGCTCACTCACACCAAGCAGTGAGTTCCACCGCACTTTCTCTCACTCCTCTCTCTTTCTCTCTCTCGTTTTCACCCTGTCATGTCCTCGTCCCCTCTCCTTTTCATTCCCTCACTCCTGTCGTCACCGTTGCCATTATCATCCCACTTTGTTTTCAGCTGATTTTCAGCCTGACCTCATCTCTGGAGGAGAATAATAACTGAATGGGGACACAGTGTTTTAACCGTGATTTTGAGGTCAATGACTCACTCACGTTTGCTGGTCTTTTTTGTTCTCAGATATGAAACTTGCCAGTGTTCCTGTCCCCGCTGCTATACACACCCCCTTCTCCAACCGAGTGCATACATCAGTCCATAGAGAGATTGCTTTAGGAGTAATCACTGTAATCTCTCACTGTCGGAGGAGTTGGCGGGGCACCCACCGTGCACCGCGTCTTGGAACATTGTGTCCATGCAGTGCTAGATGTTAAAGAGTGGTGATTGCGGAGAATGTGGCATGGTTTTGCAGAATGCAGCCTATTAAGTTCAGCCATGCCAAAGCTATATTTGTGTTCCAAATGCTCTGCTGAATTGCAAAGTAGAATGTACTGTACATTTTTTCACATGAAAACACAAGAAATGGCTTCGCTTTGTGAAGAAAATGAATCTAAAAAAACCTAGATCATGGCCTCACAATCATCTTAGTTTAATTTGGTGCACTCATTCTGCATGCAGTTTGAGTGGCTGCTAAGTGGCCACATGCAGGTTTCATCAGTGTGACCTGGTTAGGTGACGCTGTTGGAGCAGGTGGTCAGTGGTAGGCAGATAGATGGGGACCATGAGTGAGTAAAGCATAGGGCTAGCAAGAGCTGCGCTGGTATTCCACTCACCTTGAGCATGTAAAACACTATCCCTGTGGAAGCAGCATGAGGCGTGGGGGAAGGGGTCGAACTTTTCTTCCTTGCCTGGTCATAGATCACATAACTGGGCCAATATGGGACTAAGCCTGCCTCAGCTGTGGACGTAAACCACTAAAAAAAATTCTCTCAAACGTTCAGATCTGCCCGAGCTTGGTACTGCGGGTCATCACACCCAGTACTGTGGCTTTATTGATTTCTTCTTATCTCTAATAGAGGAAATTAAGAAGTGACCAAATCAAGTTGACCCTCATAGCTACCATCCCATTTCAGTGCAGTTTTCATTAAATCAGACACATGCAGGAATCCACACCCATCACTACACTATTCATTCCCCAGTAACACCCATCACCGCCCCTATGTGTCAGTTTGAAGGAGCAGCATTCAGGGAATGTAACTCATGTCGTACGTGCCTCAAGGTTGCCACAGAAATTAAGCACATAGGTGTAAAGAAATGCCAGTCAGCCTCTCCATGGCTCCTTCAGTTCACCTCCTGGCGAGGCCCGGGGCCCAGGAATGCTGTGCCCATCTGTCAACACGGAGCTGCCTTCCCTGGCAGATGCCACAGAGAGGATTTTTGTAACCTGGCCCTGGGTGGATTTCATAACCTGGCCTGGCAGTTTAGCACTGGGCCCTGAGGGCTGCAGGAAGATTATGTGTGCTAGTATAATATTGAGCCGCAAGCGTGTGTTTGTGTATCATATGAATCTACAAAGTAGGTTGGATTTTAGGCTGATAAAGACACTAAAAAAGTTTACTTCTGTTGGATTTATTGAGCTATCATCTAACAAATATCTACAGTAAATACTCTCAGTGCTGCAATCCTCCACCCGCCTTCTCTGCTCATCTCTCTGTCCTGCCCTCTCCTCCTTCACCTTCTCCTCCCCCTCTGATATCTCTTCGCACCACTCCTGCTCTGCTACTGTAGCACTGATATTTATAATGAATAGTGTTCTCTATGTGGGGCCTGGATGTGTGTGTGCTGGAGCCAAGGGAGCACCACCTGAGTGATGATTCTGTCTGCCCTGAGTCTCTTTCTACCTCTCTCTCTCTCCCAAACACACACACACACACACACACACACACACACACACACACACACGCCTGACCTGCTGGGAACACAGGGTCTTGCTGTATCAGGCCTCTGTGGCAGGGGCAATTAGAAAGGTCCAGACTGAGCACAAGCTCTCTTCTCATACTGTCCCCATTAGAGAGGGAGAGACAGGCTATGAGGAAAGACAGGAAGAGGACACACATTAACACACTGTCTCTCTCTCTCACACACACACCCACTGGCCGTACAGTAACCTTAAGCAGCCCTGCGCTTGCTAAGGTGACTTAGTGGCCCAAGTCAGTGCACAGAAGAGCACCTACAGTGTGGTGCTGGTGTTATAATTAGCCCCCTTTTTAATTCCTCAGCTGTGTTTTAACCCTCTCATCAGATGACTTAGTGCGTGTCCAGGAATTGGGTCGAGCCATCATGCTGGTGTCCCTGAAGCCCACTGTCAAAAGCTGAAAATAATGGGCCGGAGTTGGACGAAGCGGAGTCCGATCTGTGCCAAGATGACGACACAATGATGGATGCTCAAATGCTGCACAATTAGAAGTGATGAAATTGGATTCAGAGTCACTGAATGAGGTGTTTATGTGTGTGTTTGCATTTGTTTATCTCCACAGTGTTTTACACAAAACAATGCCAAAGACTCGGTGGCCTCCCCCATAATATGTGTACGTCACATCTGACAGCGTGTGTGTGTGTGTGTGTGTGAGTGTGCGCGTGTGTGTGTTAGAGGGCTCATCCTTGACCAGAGACGTGCACAGAGACCAGAGCTCTTTCCACGCCGCCTTTGTCTCCACATGAATTATCCATCGGGCCAAGTGTGGTAATCAAGCTGCTCCAGCAAGCCTTATTACAATGTTGGTCATTTAGCCTATTAGCAATGCTCTTACCTCATTTCTTGGTCAGCTCCAATTGCATGGAAAACAGAGAAGTCAGCATGTTAAATGGGCTCAGGGATGGCTGGGAGAATTAGGGGCCATAAAGCGACGGCAGCTGATACAGCACTAGCAGGCTTGCGGCATGATGAGCTCACGAAAACCGGTATTTAAATATGGGGACAAAGGAGGACACAGAGTTAAACTGTATATTTACAAATAGCCTAAGCATTAAGGAAAATTACATAGGACCCAACGCACCAGTCAAGTATAATTTAGAGTTGAAAAAGTCCAAAGAACAGATCAGATAAACACACTTATTAGACACAATGAGTATGTCGGTTTTTAACTGTTGTGAATGCATTCTTAATACAATTCTAAGATGTGATTAAATATCCACGGATTTTGCTTTTATCCAAAAAAACCCCAAAACATGATGACTTTGAGGTACTATTGTGGGTGAGTTGGTAAACTACTGTGTGATGCTGCCCCCCTCTGACTACTTTGTGTACTGCAAAAGCCACAGGCAATCTGATACAGTAGATTACACTGCATTTAAGATGTGTTTAGTTTAGTTTGCTATATTTAAGTCTGATGTGCTTTACCTGATTTAACTACCAGCTATTTTTTCCACAGTTCCTGTGCAGGTTAGTTAGTTGTATTTTGTGACTCTTAAAACCATCTTTCTGAGTAAATAATCCAGGTGATGGCATCAGAAGGGCTTCACATTTGCAATATTTCACATTTCTTCACTTTTCAGGTGACTCAGACAAAAGGTCTGGGGCCTCATTTTTAAAACAGACTTGTGATCAGTTTTGCTCTTACAGGAAAACGGTGCTTTTTTGGGGGGGGGTTTAGCCGATCATCCACAATCCCTATGTAAGACACGAACGTAGATGCCTTTACCTTCTCTGTGCGTTCAGCAGGTCGCCAGATAATCGCCTCTTGCTGGCACATCTGAAAATCTCCAAAACACTCCATCTACATGCGGTGACCATGTGGTGTCTGCCACATTTACGGCTGTACGGTCTGATAAGTCACAAAGCTGTAACCGAGGCACTGTGACCAAGGCTCTGTGTCACTACGCCCATAAAAGTAGTTCTTTGGTACTTGCTCCCACAGTAACATTGTGTCTATAGTGTAGTTAATATGCAGGTCACAACACATAGATGGAGCGTGTTGGACATTATTTGGGTGTGTTTTAGGGGCTGTAGAGGGCAGT
>JAPXVT010000029.1:9741705-9753257 GCA_029823135.1 Acanthurus reversus | reverse complement strand
ACTTTAACACCACCAGCGGGTTAAACTTTTAACTCATCCTGATATGTCAACATTTACTTAAAGGACTGGAACAACACTTATAGAATATTTATTTCTCCTAACGTACATGCCCTCATAACTTCCTCTCGTTCAACCATGTGGGATGTGTTTGTGTTTTAAAGTAAAAATATTTCAACTAGTCTTGAATGGATTTACATTAAATTTGCTGCATGTTTTCATGTCTCCTTTGAGATAAATTGCAATAATTTTGGCAATCTGTCATCAGGTCAAAATTTCGGCTTGTTTTAGATTCATAACCAAAAATCTGCTGAGCTAGTAATGTTCCCGTCAGCTCTTTACATTATGTATTGCTAATTAGAGAATGTTAGCATGCTTAGATGGGGAACATGGTGAACACCTGCTGTACTTTAGCATGTTAGCATTGTGTGCCATGGTAGCATTAGCATGCAGCTGATAGTCGAGACAGCCTCACAGGGCTGCAAATACTTATTTAAAAGTTGTTACAAATGTGATTTTCCGTTTCAAGGAAATCTGCTTACAATTGAATCTGTGACTAGTTAATTTAATCTATTGCACTATGCTAAGTTTTCCACCTTTAGTTGCTCCAATATTTATACTTTATTCATCTCGAAATATGATTAGGATGAGTCTTAAATAGATTGCGTATTGATTTATCTTAAATTTAATATTTGTTAGATAAACTGGATGAAAGAAGTCAATATCTTGCCCTATTTAAACCAGACATTATCCAGGGGTCAATATAAGATTGACTGCAATCTCCAGATGAGGAAATTGCAGTGAAGATAGAGTATTCATGCTTAGCAGTTGCTGTGCAGTCGCATATCTATACTCATATGTACGTGTGTGTGCGTGCATGGTGCTTGGTATGCAGACAGTGTCTCTGCTGCCTGTAGCCCTGCACCGGCCTCCCTAGGTCAAACAATTACCACACATCAAGGAAAGCAATTGGGCATGACTAAAATATCATTGCCATGTGATTGTGTCCCTATGTTTGGGCTGCTAGAGCCTAATTTAACCCACTTTGTCCATACGATCGAGGAGAATTGAGGACACGCTCTCCAATTCTGGTGGGCCCCCCGAGCATTTCCTGCAAGTCTGACACACGGCAGCTGGGTTGTAGACGCGCTGTCACTGGTCTCTTACCCGGCAGAGTGGGAGATGGGGTGTAATGAGCGAGAGAAGCGAGGCAGCAGAGGAGAACAAGTCGCTGGAGGTAGAGGAGGGGAGCATTAAATGAACCATGGGGTGCAGAAACTTGAGGCCATCTAGATAAAAGCTCTTAGAATAACTACGTATGGACTTAAGTTCACTTGTTAGGTTACTTGATTGCATTAAAGCAAAAGCCAAACTGGTTTACAGTCAGGAATGCTGCTGCTCTGAGATGCTTTCTGTTGGCCCAGGAGCCAGTATATTTTAACTGAGCATAAAATATGAGGGAGAGAAGTGAAAAGGGGGGGTTGAGGGGAGAGGAGATTGACATATATGCACAGGGAATGGGACAGAGACAGGCAGGAAGACGGTGGATGTTAATAGCGAGGCAGCATTGATCCCAGGCTCTGTCTCTGAGCAGCACTCTACACTTATTCCTTCATTATACAATCAAATCTCTGTGTGTCTTTAACTGCCACCCCTGGCCTTCATCTGTCTGTCTCTCTGCCTGATAATTTCCCCCCTCACCTCTCAACAGAATCTGACAAAGACGAGCCTCTCATCCATACGGCTCCATTCTCCTAAATCCATTGTTTCGCTGATTCCATTTCAATTTCATTCGGTCTTTGCTGCTCAGCTGTAACTTAGCCCAAGTCTTTGTGGAAGTGGAACGCCGTGTGTTTCTTTTGTCCTTGCAGACCCTGTTTAAATATTGATAGAGATTGGAGGCACCGCTGACTACTCAGTCAGATCTGAGAGGGTCAAGGATGGCGGAGTTTCCACGCAGATTTCATTAGAGGAGCAGAGGACTGTAAATATGGAAGCATGTGAATCACAGGCCCCTCGCCGACGCTCCAGCAGCCTTCATTATCCCCCCGCATAGCTAACGTGCCATAATGTATTCCATTGGAGATGGAGGTTGTAGGGTGATGGGGTGTAAAAAAGCATGTGTAGGAAGGCCCTGTTGTTTTTTTACTATGAGCAGCTTGCCACTCTCACAGCCAGATCCCCATTAGTAGAGGAGCAGAGGATTGGATGTGCAAATGGTCCCATGGATTAGAGAGCTAATGCATTTAGGAGAGGGGGCTCCACAATCTCTTTATTGCTGCTGCTGCTGCTGCTGTGTGTGAGTGTATGTGCATATGTATGTGTGTGTGTGTTGAGGCTCGTGCAGGGGAGATACCCGGTCCCTTTGTGGAGCCTGAGAGATTTAGGGTAAAGTGAGTAGATAAGGGCCGGGATGCACAGCCACACTGATGCAACGCACACACTCACACACACTCATCACAGATTATGGGGTGGACCAGAAGAAGTCTCCTTGTGTGTGGTGTTATTAAACTCTGCATGGAAATGAGATCTTTCCAGAAAGAGGCGCAGACGGCAGCCCTACTAATCTAATTAATCAGCGTCTGTTTTTTTTCATTTTCTTCTGCCCTCTTTTTCTGCCCCTCTTGTTGCTTTTTCCTTTTCGGCCGCCTCCCTCACTCCACTCATCCTTCTCTGCCTCTCTCCTTTGTGTCCCTCTCCGCTCTGATTTCTCTAAATCTGAACCTAAGCCCTCTCTCCAGTGTTTGGACAGAAATGTGCCGTGTCATGCACTTCCTATAACACATCTTTGAAAGCTTGCTGTTGTGTTCTCCTGGCATGAATAGCCGCTGCTGTGGGACTGATGAAAGCACAGAGAGCAGCCCCACTGCACAGCCTGCTGTAACAATGTATGAGATGCCTCTGCAGCAGGATGCAGGGATGTTGCTGCAGGATCTACCAGGCTTAACAACCTGCTCCCAGGCCATAAGGCATCTGTCGCTTTACACGCACGAACCTCGCTGGTGGTCATCCTGCTGTGAGCGGACAGATTTTAAACTCCTGCTCCGCGGCGGTGGTTCGAGGGAGCGTCACATTTGCAGCTCGTGCTTTTTTAAAGGGGCCAGTCGCAAGGCAGCAGGGGAGGGGCCCTCCTGCTGAAGCGCAGCAGCAGCAGCAGCAGCACGGTGGGTGACTACAGTACAGTAGATCTCTGCGCTATCCGGCATAGTGAGTCAGCTGAGCGGCCGGGATCACGGGCACCGGTGAATGAATGAATGAGTGAGTGAAGCAGAGACAGAGAGAGGAGACCCTGCGGGATCTGGAGACGGAAAGGCGAAGGTGCTGCTGTGGAGAGACGCGGAGACGCGTAAATGCTGAAGTGATCGGAGCAAGCTTGTTGACGCATAATCCCACCCGCCCCGCTGGCACTGGGAGGGGGCAAATCTCGCCTGCCTAAACTCCAATCCTCCAAAAGAGATTTGCAAAGTGCGCTTCTGCTGCGGGTTCAGCCACAGAAGACGGGACATTTCTTTTATTTTTTTGACCACTTCTACGGGGGATCTGTGGTGATCATGAGTATATTGTAATATTTTTGGGAGATAAACGTCTCAATGAGTGATGTAAAGCAGCGGACCTAATAAGAGTATTGAATCCCCTGCTGGAATCGGCGCTGTCACTGCGTCGCGAACGGGTGATCGGTGGGTTGGATGCGTCCTGAGGTGTGGACAGGACCTGCCCGCGCGTCCTCATTATCATCATCCTCCTCATCATCACAGGTATTTGATCGTGATTGTGTTGATTACACCGGAGATCTGGAGCCATGACAGGCCCCCCGCTGGTCCCACAGCCCGCCTGCTGACGGTACCGGGCAGGATGGGAGCAGGTCTGCCGCTTTCAGGATCCCGAATCAGCCGATTTATCAATGGAGGAAGAGAGCGACACCCGGAAAATTAACAACAGCTTCCTTCGCGACCACAACTATGCAACCGAAGGTATTTAACCGATCATGTTAAGCTGTTTACCGGCACAACAAAATAACCAGAGGCTGTTGCCAGAGGGGTGCTAATATCACAGCAGAAATAAATCACTGGATAGAAATATGAAAGGAATCAGAAAAATAACTATTAGGCAAATATCACAGCAAATATTATGTTCAGATATGACCTGTATGAAACCTATATACCAATTTTTAATTTTGTTTGCCCAACAGTGATGCTATTTAGCCACCTTAAAGTGTAAAAAGGTCACTTAAATCGCATTTAGTCACCTCACAGTCACTATAAGCTGCTGTGGGGGGTATTAGAGGAATATTCTTGGTCAGCTATCATAAGGATGGAGCTCACAGGTTAGCCTGTGGTGTCAATATCTGGAGATGATGAGGTGGCCTTGTATCATACCTGCTATTTTAGGATCCTGACCAAAGGGAATCAGAGCCTTAATCTGTGGACTCTGCTGGCAGCAAAGGAATAAAGCCTCCTGTACAGCTGCTTCAGCGTCTGGCGTCTACATAGTAGCCTAAACGTGTGATGCAGTAAAAGTAAAATTGTCAAAATAATTTATTTTTCATCATTACGGTGTGTGAACTTGTTGAAATAATGTCAGAGAGGCCGTGGAGTTGGCCTAATTTTAACAGGCTGAATCTCTCTCTCTCTCTCTCTCTCTCTCTCGCTCTCACACACACACACATACACACACACACTGCGTTTTTACTGTACATGCTCATCTACTCATAACTGAACAATAGCTGTTTTCTGCAGCCCCACAGCTAAATGATGCCGCTCCTCCTGCACACGTGTGTTTCCTCCTCATTGAGCACACAGCAGCTACTTGATTATCAGCCTGTTTACTGTTTGATGCTTAATAGTTCCCTTATGTTCCACCAATCAGCTCCACCTGTCCGCTGCAAGCTGCTTAGCTCATTGATCAACATAAAACATTGATTGAAAGGTTAAAAAAACTCATCATTAATCTCATTTACTTCTCCCTATTTACCAGTTGTACTTATTGGTCATGGACATTAACTGCTATGACCTGATATCTGTAAGATAATGAAACCATAGAGGACTGGTGACGTTTTCTTCTTCCTGCAGTTGGAGCTGATTTCAGTAAAAACAGATTTGTTTTATAACAAATATGGTAAAAGTTATATCTTGTATTTTCAGCCTGCAATGAAATACTCAATATATATCTTGGTATTTTCTATGACTTGGGTGAAATGTTCAGTTTTAAGTGAAAGACATGTATTTTGAACATGTAAATGAAAAAAATATATAAAATACCATAAATGGCTGGTCTTGTTCACGGCCGAGCGAAATGCCATAAATGTAGGCTAATATATAAATATTTTTGTCCAAAATACCTCACTTTTAATATTTTACCACTATTATAGGGATGATTGATGTCTGAACAAAATATTAAAATGGTGAAACTTCTAATAAATAACAACCAGTATTGTGAATAACTAATAACTAACTACAAATATTAGAGCAGCTGGAACTGTTTAGAAAATTGCATCACGTTAATGTAGCCTCAAAAACCAGGGAAAGAAAATACTTATCATGTTTTAGCAATATTCAAAATCTCAGGGTCAGGGTATTGATATATCGATATATTACCCAGCCCTTAAAGAGACTTATGCAATGATGTTGTGGCAGTACACAATTCATTGCCTCTAAGTATATTTAATTACAAGTCAATATTTATTTCACCCCAGTATAAAGATTTCAGTTGAGCTCTGTGTGCATGTCTCCCTCTCTTTTTTGACAAATAATTGATTAGGTAGAGGTACACATGCGGTCTTTATTGTTCAGTCTGAAGCATTGTTGTAGTCAGTTTTAATAAATGTCCCTGCAGCACTGGGACGGCCTGTGATCCCTGTTACCAGACTCATTTCATCACCCACTTACCATGAGGTTAGAAAACAGAAAATCTAACACAACTTAAACATATTTTGATTTAGAAATGAGATGGAGCATCCCATAATGAACAATCCAGTAGCATGTCTCTTCCAGTTATCTTTAGGTTTTAATAGACTAGAGGGATGTGAAGAGCACACGGAGGTTGTTGGAGGGTATGTGTTGCTGCAGGGGGGGTCAGAGCCCCCCACAGCTTCTTCTACTGCCATCAGCTCAGGTTACCGATGCCACCGCAGGTTGGAGGAGACACAAAGTCACGGCTCATTCTCACAGTTTCTCCTGCAGCTTTCTTCATTTTTTTAAAAAAAATTTTTTATTTGAAAAATGTGGAAGCATCATCATTCGCTCCGCTCCTGCACATAGAGATGATTCCCTGTCGCTGGTAAACACACAGACGCTGGTGCAGAGCGAGAGGGACGCAAAGTGGGGGTGGGAGTTGGTGTGATGGATATCTTTGTTTGATGTGTGCGCTGAGATGAAAAACAGTAGGGGAGCTTCCTCTTCCTGCTACTTTCTGTCATACTCTCTCACTCTAGCTTATTCATTCGTTCAGGAGAGAGTGCATAAGAGTTATTCAGGGTGTCAAATGTGTCTCCTAAAAGAGGAGGACTGTATGGTCTGCAACCCATCTGCGCTTTTCAAACAAGGAGCGTCCACTTTTGTTATTTTTTATTGCTATAATTTATGACTGATTGTCACACCTCGTATATCATGAATGAGAGTTTGTGTGTGTCTGTGTGTGCATGTCCATTCGCTCTCTTGTTCGTCTTCTCCTAAGTGGTATGAAGTCAGTCTGCAGCCAAAGATCACATGGGCTGGTGTCTGTGTGAATTGTCTGTCCTCATAAATTCACCAAAGTGCACATGTTCCATCAGGCCCAGTCGGTTCGGACCACACACACACACACACACACACATATATATATACACACAGGTCCCTGGTAGGGATTTCCCTCAGGCCATGCTTGCACACAGCAGCAGGACACTTTAATGATGTCACATTTTAATGATGTCACTGGTGCTGACCTTTGGCTTGCACCAATCCCACGCCTCAATGGGCCTGTGGGCGGTTACATTGACTAGATGTGTGTGTGTGTGTGCGTGCACTGTGAGTAAAACTGTGCTGGTCATCCACAGTCAGTTATGAGATTTCATAATCTGAAACAAAGTAAAGTTTGCAGAGATCTCGTCATTGTCTAGATGAAAGAAAATGGCCTTTCAGTCTCATTTGCATTCGTCAGCCGCCTGCAGATGACACATTGCTAATGGTGAGAGGATGGATGGTTTGTGTCTTAGTGCTGCTGTGTGCACATCAGTGTGTGTTGAGTCAATGGACTGTTACACTCCGACAATGTGGGTCTCAGTTAATTTTCATAATCTGCGCCGCGGATGTTTTTGTAATGGATGAAATTGCCAAATAGCAGAACACGACTGCGGGCGTTAAGATGTAAATAGGTTTCTGGCTGTGAGGCAGGACCTAACCTAATGTCTGCTTTTGTATTGATTTCTGGTCCTTTACAATTTAGCCACCGGAACAGTGACCTAAAGATCTATTGGTAGGACATGTAATCCCTTCCTTCTTCTCTCCCCTACCCCCTCTTCCTCTCATTCTCTCTCTCCTTCTCTCTGCTTTGCTGCTTATATGTCTGTTTGATGCGGGTACAAGCTTGTGTGTGATATGACCCCTCCAGCCCGGCTGAATACTGATGCAGCACCATAACAGAGAGCTCACAGCCTTTATTGCAGCGGCTGATGAGAGCAGAGCAGCGGCTGCTTGCCGGTGCCAAGGCAAACGGCCTGGGGCCACACTTTAGGACCCCGGCATGAAAAGACTTAGCCTACCGCACCCCCAGGTCCCATCCATTATTTACCACGAAACACTCAAAAACGCTGAACCCCGCCTCGGCACATACTGAAGCAAAGATAATGTCTGTGTGTGCGTGTATAGGGGTGGTGTGGGGGTGGCGGGCGCTTAATGGCAAGCTGTGAAGTTGGGGCGAGTCACACTCTTTATCCAGCAGCTGCTTTCAACCCCTGATTAGCTTCTTATTAAGTCTGCAGCTCCATGAAATTTTAATGAGAATTTATTAAAGAATACCCGTGGTTTTGCTACTGTAGCATGGTTATAAAAATATCCTATTTCTGGACCTGCTTCCTGGTCAGTACGTGTAAGGTGTTGCCGTGATAGATGTCCTTAATATGAGTCATTCGGTGCTGCGGTAGCCTGAAGGCAGAGCAGTGTTTGACCTTTCGGGACTTTATAATGGGATACATTTGTAAGTTTTGATAGCTAATTCCTGCGTCCTGTCGAGGAAGCGGCGTCACTCGGAATCTTTCATGTTTTTGTGATAAGGTCACTGTAGATACTGGGTTTCAGGCTGAACAGCAGCTTTCCAGTCTTTGATTCACCCCAGCCTTGAAAACAGCAAGATGAAAGGGAGTGCACCAAAGCAACACAGACAGACAGATAGAGAGGGAGAGAGACAGCTTTTGTTTTGGTGGTGAATTATAATTCTAAGCACCCCCACTTCCCCACCATCCCCCTCCTACATCTTCAATTTCTGAGAGAATACCAAATAACAAGCATATGGAATGATCCCTGTTGGTATTCGTTCTGGTGCACGGAGGAATCGATCAGTGATTTCACCGCTTTTCTCCACTTCTTGCTTCGTCCCGTCCCGTCCCGTGTTGTGTCTGTAGTCAGATGTGTGCCACGGAGACGTGTTAATGAAGTGCGAGGAGTGAAGCAGGAGCACGTCTTGCCCATTTCACCCTCAACTCCCTGGAGTGTTGGGATACAGAAACGCAAGCACACGCACACATGCATGCGAGAAAAGAGAAAGAGTGCACGGACGTACACATTCAGATGAAACACACCAACACGCACGCACACACTCTCATTCTCAAGGGGCTGATCCTGGAGAAACCAGGTTAATTAGCTTGTTCACTCCAGATCTTACAAAGAGTCATGCTCTTCAGATGAAGAGAGCTGCATTGTGCTCTGTTGCTTTGTGTGCAGCTAATAAAGCCTAATAAACCCTTAATCATATGGCCGGGAACCAGAGCAGTAGGTAGCAGCGTTTGTTCAAAAACTGGATTGATCTCTATTGTTGCTGGTGTGAAATGAAGCCGTTATTAACTGCTTATTCAGCACAGGAATGATGAATCAAAAGGGAAGTCAGTCTTGAAGTGGAGAATTTCTAAAACGTGCCCTTTTTAGTGTTAATTTGGAAATGAAAAGAGACACAGAGGGATAGGTATTGTTGATTATCGTAGAAGGAACAAGAGCAGCGAGTGAAAGAGAGGACGGACCTGAATTATCCCTCAGCTTGATCCAGTGACGCAGGCAGCTCAGCACAAGTGCTGTAATCCTCTCCTCTCCACGTCTAACGCTAACAAAGCATTTACACGACACCATGTTGCTCGTGTCCCTCCCATACCTGGAACTGCTGCACAACACTTACGCAACTAGCTTTCCATGCAGTCACACCATTTTGGGCCCCGTCTGTCTTACACAACCCTCCGATGCCACAGGATCAAGCCTCAGTGTGTTTGGTTTTGTTTTTTTTTCCACCCCTGACAGGATTATACGTTGTCTCAAGGTTAGCCAGGGTGCTCCTATTTTAGTCTTTGCATGTCTGTGCCGACGAGACTCACTGTACAATCTTTTATTGACCTACTTAGAGCAACAAACCTCCCAACCCAGACTGCCCCCCCTTATTTCTTTTAGCGGCCCTCTCTGTTATTCGCGATAGATGTTGCATGCTCGGACGTCTATAAATACATTCAATATCCCCGCTCCCCATCCTGCATCTGGCTCCTCGTGCCTGGTTTTCATTCCAGAATCGATGCATATCTATGTTTCCATCCAATTGGTTTCAGTCTCGATTCTATATTGCATGCTGAAGGGCGGTTATTGCAGTTCTGGTTGGTGGATAGAAACAGATATCAGCCATGCCGTTCCTGTTTAATTTCACTCATACGTACAGTTGCACACGCGCCTCACAGCAGCAGGCCAACAGGCTTGTCTGTGTTATTACTGGTGATGGATGTGTGTTATCTCGAGCATCCCTCTGATGCATCGAGAAGCGCTGACCTGTCTGTGTCAGACCTGGCTGGCCACAGGATTTATGGGCTTCATCTGGTTATGGTCTGCTGATGAAGCTGTGTGTGTGTGTGTGTGTGTGAGAGAGAGAGAGAGAGAGAATGTGTGTTTGTGTGTAAGTACACATTTGATCAGCTGAATCACCAGCCTGCTGTTAATGTCAGTCCGCCTGGAACTCGCTGATGTTCACATAATAAAAAATCTGAACTGAAACGAACAGAAAGCATCGCAGAGACCCCGCCCACCTGCGACTCCACTGCTAATCAGTTTGTTCCCAATAATGAAATTTTCTATGAACACAGTGTATTCGAGCACAGCTCCATCAGTGGCTGAGGTTGCGCAGAGTGCCTTGCCTGGTTTGAATGCATTTGCATGCGGAAAAACTCATTTAGGGAAGCATTCCATCATGTTACATGAGTTTCAGCTTCACCGGCTCTCCCCGATTCTTCATTCGGTGAGAAGATTGAAGGATGTACCCGTGTGTAAACTCGTTAAATGGCATCCATCAATTACTGTTTCTCCTCAGTGACTTAATGTGTTGATGATGAGGAAGTAGAGAGGAGAGAGCGGATGGGAGAGCCTGGAAGAAAAGAGTGTTGAGTGTCGAGAGTGTGAAGGACAAAAAGAGAGAAAAGCTTTGATTCAAGGGAGCTGACCGCTAAGCTGCTTCCATTCGATCCACACCAGTGGCTTTGGCCTGATGTTGCCAGGGAAGTCACCATTGTGTGTGTGTGTGTGTGTGTGTGTGTGTGTGTGTAAGCGCTACACATCTCTGTGCATGCATAGGGCTGATATATGCAGATACAGAGAGAGAGATAAGTTGGGAGGGTTAATGTGGTAACAATATGGTGTTTCAGTGCGGTACTCCCAGTTTGAAATTAGGTCAGAATGTTTTTTGTCTGTTCTCTGTAAAATATTACTTACTAGATTCAAATGTGAGTAGGAGCGACCCCCTCAAACACGTCATTATCAATATATGACCATAATCCCTCTGGCCTCAGTGTTGAATGTGGCTTACTCTTCAACAATTAATGAATCATGGGGAGAAAACGCACACACACATATTTGAAGACATGGCGCTTAGTCATTTCCAACATGCACAGCAGCTTTATGTGAGGAGATGAGCCGGTCTGCAGGGACTCTATTGTCTGAAGTTGTGTGCTGCATTGAACTGCACACACTCCCCCAGATGCAGTAGCAGGTTTTCACTCGATTGCAGCACTCTTTCTGTCTGCTGAATTACAGCTAACATCAGCAACTAAAGTCTGAGAGCTATTGGCACACACACACATATACACCCCTCCGACTGCCGCTAGAGATGGAAACGGTCTCCATAGCAACATTCCCCTCTCCTGTTCAGCACGCAGTAGCAGGTCCACAGAGGGCGTGGGGGGTACAAAACAACAAGCTCTCTCTCTTTCTCTCTCTCTCTGTCTAATATTATTGTCACTGTTAAACAGAGGGCTAGCCTCTGCCGTGGTGTGTGTGCATGTGTGTGTGTGTGTCTGTGACAGATATGATGCTATGTGTTTTTAGCCTGGGGCTGTATAATAATTA